>LUCM01005749.1:315131-357090 GCA_008360955.1 Fasciolopsis buskii
TTAGTTTTGCTGTATCGTTGCGAGACATCGAGTACGCGTGTCGGAGCTGTTCGTTGTTTGGATGTTTTCGACCACCGATGTCCACGTAGTGTGGCTAGGATTGGTGGGGTGACCGGGTGATTAGTGTGGAGGTCAGTAATCTGATACTTGGTGCCGACCGTCAAAATAGCTTATTGCAGCGTATGAAACTAAGTAGAATACGCTGCTTGGGTCACGTGTTGCGTATGGTGAACACGCATCTACCATGCCGTGCCCTATTTCGTATTCCTCCCAAAGAGTGGAAGAAACCATGTTTTTGATCAACAGATGACGTGGCAACATGGGACGAGAAAATGTACGGCGAACTTAGGTAAAGTAGGTGTCTCACGTCTTCGTGGTTGGGGTCCGAAAGATTCGTCAACTAGCTGGCTGGAGACACTGAAGGATATTGCATTGAACGGTGAACAGTGGCGATCTTGTTGTCGTTTTCCATTGTATCAAAATCATTGAAAGTGCGTGTTAGTAAAGTTAGACTGTGTTCCGTGTGTTGGCTAAAGCAGCACCTTGTCTTTTCCCATCTGTGTATGTTCACTCTCTGTTCCCCTTGGATTTTCACTCTTTTTATAGACATGTAACCCTGGGGAAAGGCAGCGGTCGATGAGGTTTGCCTTGCTGTTTAACGCTGAAAGATGATGATAATAATGAACTTACGAAATTGGACGGAACTGCAACCGGTCAAATGTATTCATGTGCATTGGCACAACATTTTACAAATTTTGATAAAATGTATTTTTGCTTTTTGCATACAAACTAATCAAGGGCACGAACTTTATTCATGCTATGGAAATTCGTTATCGTTTTCTCTAAGGCTGTCTAATTTCCATCAGAACGAATTTTTTACGGAATCATTTGGGAAAAGGGAGTGTGACAACACAAATTTTTGGGATTCGTAACAGAAGGCTAGGTCTTTTTATGAAATAATTCACCATGTGATATCAACGTTCAACTCGCCATTGAAAAACTGCATAAGTACTGTACAGCTGTTTCATTCTTGGTAGGAGTGAACAGCAGTGCATATCCACCGCGCCCGAACTAAGACGCGAACCTGTGACGGATGAATTTGAGTCGATTGTCTTAGCTTTTACGCTACCTGGCAGGTTCTTACCGATTTGTTAAACTTTATCCCATGATATTGCACCTATCCGTTAATAATATGCACGATCACCGGTGGCTGATGCACAGCAGTCGAACCCTACTGATAGCTGACTACTCTGCACGCAGCCTACATATAATCAAGGCTTCGAAACTCATTCAGGAAAATATGAATGTTCTTCTGTCTATCACAGAGCCATAAGTAACTTGAAAGCAAATGAAGCGCAACAACAGGGAATAATGTTACCATTTCACGGTAGTTAAAAGTAGAAACATTTGTGCTGGCAAGAAATTCAAAGGAGAACAAATAAATCACTAATAAAACTTATGCCGAATCATCCGATAATTATGCATTTACTAATATCGGGTATATTGCGCTCATTCTCGAAAGGTCTGTTTGATCACGTTCTACATGTCCTAGCTCAGTGTTACCATTTGAATCAAAACGTGACGAAGATTCATGTGTACAAAAATGGAATATCCAAGCAAAAAATGGTACGAGATTTGGAAAAGTGGTTTGTAAGCAATTAATATTTTGGTGATTGCCACTTGCAGACGGAATCCATGAAATTCGGTCGCCTTGAAATAACGAGAGCTGCACCGCTGAAATGGCAATTTGCCATAGAAATGACTACGCACCCGGACAATGTATCCTTTCTTTTTGCACATTAATCTACTGATGAATAAAATAAACATCCGTCCGTTTGTCTACAGATGTATAAATATGTACTGTTGTTATATATACTTATGCTGTGCCGTTCTATATATATATTATGCCATTTTTATATCTACTTGTACATCTATTAGCTAGTTTCACTTTTTCCTTAATGCAGTTTGTATCTATCTATCTATCTATCTATCTATCTATCTATCTATCTATCTATCTATCCATATGTGTATTTATCTATTTATCTATTTATTCATCTTTTTGTTTATCTGCCCGCACAATATCCAAGCAATAATCAAGCCGCCAGTGACAAATTCGGACTGTTAGGAGGTATTGCCTCAGGCTATTAACGATTTGTCTAATTAGAGCCACCCAAATTGATCACTATGCCAAACCGGAAAACGATGTACTCCGAAAACGGCATTGTAGGCGATCGACACTTTTGAGGCGCTAGCCTACTTTGACCACCGGGGTCAGCGCTCGTGCCAAACCACGATTACAAGTGACCGAGAACTTAAGCAAATCGAACGTGACTGGAGTAAACTGTAATGACAATCAATAAATCTTTGGCACCAAAATAAATTGAATTACTAGCCACACTGTCATTTTTAATCGCTGCTATTCAGTCTACTCCTAGGATATGAGGTTCCGAGTAAACTTGTCACCGGACAAAGGGACCTTTTGCAATGTTCGAGTTCGAAAACTTTTCCAACTTTGGATCACTATCGTGATATCTTCGGCTTCTTTTAACCTCGAGGATTTTTCTTCTTTAAATGTGTTCTTTGTTTGCTTCACAAATAAATTTAAATACATTTCTAATCAGTACGATAAATGACTCAATTCATGCTACCTGGAATCTTTTTCATGCAAACACACACGCACACACGTACACAAGCATAAAGATGTATGCTCAAGTAAATAAATGAACTGATACTACTAACATGCTACATGTATTTCATTGATTTAGAGTCACCAATTGTCTCTAGGCACGCAGCGATTGTGTTGAGATTCCTCTTATTGTTGAATTATTCAGATTAGTTCCGTGTTCTGTTCGGTGTATCGGTTCTAAAGACGAAGATACTTAGATCACTTCTGGTTGGGATTCACAGAGATATGTGAGTGAGCCAGTAGATTATCACGAAAAAGTTTATGGCGATTAGTATGACCCTAGTATCATCAAACTCTCAGGGGAAATTAATGAACGGTTGTAAGAATGAGTTAAGATATCATATGTGGTAGAGATCACTTTAGTTTCGATACAAAAACGTAATGGTACTACGCGAAGCACGAATTTTTTCTCTTCCCGGAAGATGAACGACGCATTGCTTCCCCACTTTTTAACTATTTGAAAACATTTGACAAAGGCGAATTCCCAGGACAAGGAGTGTCATGTGTAGAGGTGTGCGATGTGTCGGGCTAAAATTTGTGCTGGGTTTCAATGCAGGCAGGTTGAGTAGAAACCAGTCGGTCAAAGCTTTGTGCTTGTGTGTGTGTGTCTGCATATGTACATATAGTAATTATTGTCACACAATCCGGGTTTCGAGCAACTTGATTAAAATTCTAACCTCATAAGCAAATACTATCAAATATTTGAGAAGCACACGTTGAAGGGATGTGTTGTACGCTGTTCCAATCATTTCCCGCAACTAGAAATAAATAGACCGGAAAACGTGAAAACTATCTATCAAGCCCACAAAAAATGTTACGTTTCAGGTCCGTTTGATATTAACCACTTGTCGATACACTCGAGGTAGATTGTGCTGTGCCGTGGTTTGTGTGATATCTCATCAGCCTGTGGATGCTAGCCAGCCAGATGCTGGATTCACACCAATAGTAAGTCTTGAGTTTGTTGGTACACGCTTGATTGGCAAATTTCATCCTTCTATTCACGTGGTCTTACAATTATTCCAGCACAAGATACCATCCGCGTACAACTGTCAGTATCGTGTTTGACTAATTGCTCTAAGTTATCTGCTAGAAGGCGATTTAGAGGGAAAATGTACCATGAAAATTTGATTGGAAGTTTTGCCCTCGGGACCGGTATCTAAGGTGGCCAATATTGCTGACTTAGGAAAGATTGCACACAATGATAATGGTTAATTCAATTACAGAATTAAATAAGTGGATCACACGCTTAGTCATGACTAATAGTAATGAGTAACGCGAATTTCAAAATATTGATAACCTGAACGAAGATTCGCATCACCACTAAATCTGATTTTGCTGATCCGAGACCAAGTAGGAACATCTGTATTTACCAATAGAATGTCGAGTTTTTTCCCACAAATCTACTTTCCGCATTTGTACAGGTGACATTACAAGATGACGGAATTACGGCATTGTGGCATTCAGCATGTTTATGACTAGGCTAATTGTGTGCGTGTTGTGTGTGTGTGTGTGTCCGTTTCAGGCTGATATGATGAAGCCGCGTGGGAGCATCAGTTTTGTTGCAGTTTTTACCGTAGTTCACGTAGTAGAAGTAGTATAAACTAAACTAAACTAAACTAACGTGATACACGTCCTAGCTTGTTAGATGCAGAAACGTATTTGACTAGTGTTTGGAACGGCTAGCTGACCGCAGCCTGTGAACGAGGCGGTTCGAAACGATCACCATGGTGTTCGTACTAGGTCACAAAAGTCAGATTACACTAACCCCGTCAGATCAGTCTTGCGACGACAAATACACCAATCTGGACACTTGCCGCCGAGTAGTAAGTTCATACATATTCTGGGTCTCGGGACAAATGTAAACGTTGCTTAGACTGTTCCGGTCTTTCAGATTTCCGTTTTGATTTCGTACATTAACAATTCGATTTCTTTTGTTTCAGTCAGCCGGAATCGATCACAAGTAGCTTGTCATGATTTGTGCGATAAAAGGAGTCCGATTCATTCTGGTATAAAGTGTTCTACTAAAATCTTGCGTAAAAATTCATCAAATAACAAGATTTTCACAATGAATATGGGCGTGGCTTTTAGGCGAAAATGAGAATTAAATGCACCGGTACGGCATTACTGCAATCATCACTCAGAATGTAGGTACTTTGGGTATCATTCACATCTGCGTACATTTGCATCCTGGTTTTGTTTAGTGTTACTGCGAATTGAAAGCGAACTCGCCCGGGTAATTTCGATGAGGTCTGAAAGTTATTGTGTCAAAATTTCGTTCTGGAAATAATCTACAAACTGGACAAATAGAGTTTTAAATTGATGAGTCAAAATCGGTTATCCTTACTTGGAAACTGGCTTTTTTTACAGCTAACAACAATCAATGACGAGTGGATTTGATTGTCGTGAATAACAGTCCATTGTCTTGCTATGCTAGTAACATGTTGATGTTGCATGACGTGGTATTGAGGTTCGGAAGACTGTTGAGAGCATCACACCTAATAGAACCAACTCAGAGCAGCTCGTCGCCCGTGCTCGTCCCCAAGGCGGTTGCTAGCAGAGATGAAAGATCCGCACACCACTTTCGTGGTTCCCGGCCGATTAGGCAAATACGGGTTGTTCATATGGAATCACTACATTGGTAACTAATAATGTACCGCATATCATCGCTGTTCCCCTCGCCTACTTGACAGCATTATTTTGATGAAACAACTCGCGGAATTGTAGTCAAGGGAAATGAAAGGAAACCGAGACAAATCATGGAATTCTGTATGTTCACTAAACCCTGAAAAAGGATGTGGGCTGAGATCCATTCGGATGATGTAGTCGTTTGTCGAGCGACTTAGTTATACAAAAGAATTTGCCCATTTCTTCACTCTACATAAATCATTATCAGATTGAGTGTGACTGTTTACAATCACATCTGGTCGAAATGTGTGCGTGTGTGCAACGCAACCAAGTCCACTCGTGCAGACTTGAAAAAAAACAAGTGCATCAGTCAACACATGGTTGCGTATTTTTAAACATATTTGCCACGCGGAAAACACGTCAAGTCGCCGAGCAGGGAATCACAATTCTCTGACCTACTCAACACCCATTCTACTAGGCACAATCGACATCAGCTTCGATGGCATCACATTTCTGTTTTCATCACCAACAGATGACAAAACAGGGTTGGCGAACGAAAGAAGCCCTTGACAAATGGTATCAAACTATTTGTTAATGAACATGGATTCCTTTCCTATCCATTCTTTCAATTAATCATCAAACGATCATCGATAGTGAACACATAAAATTAGTTTTTTTTTAGAATGAGTTGCTGCTTTCGCACCAGGAATATTTCATTCTGATACCCGATGGAGGGGCTTGACTGTTGCACCCAGTTGTCTGTTTGTTCCCGGGCATGAGAAGGCAAATACTCGTTAATCCCTTGGGTCACAAAAACCATCAATTAGAAATTCAAAACAAAGTACTCTGGATTAGTATTCCAAACAAAATATCGATTATTTTACGGTTTCATAATATTAGGTAAACTATTCATAAAGCTTTCCGAGTATGACGGTTTTTTACTGGAACGCATAATTGAAATTAGGTTGCAGGTTTCGAGCTTAACAGAACACAAATAAAATATCAGTGTCCAAGATGGAAATGTGATCAATTAGACGTCACTTCTAATTAGTTAGCAATGTCAATTTGTGTAAAAGATTACAACTTACTTAGAACCTCATTCCTAAATCATTTACGGTCTCTCTTCCCTTTCGTAATAAGCAATTCACATTTGCCCTCCGGCCACAGTAACTTACCGTGCAATCACCAAATAGACCGTAGACCGAATAACAATTAGTGTAGAACACGTACAAATTGTTCCATCTCGTCTACGGAACATATGTTCTTTACTGTTATGATTTTCTTGCCAGCTGTCGTTTAATTTACCCTATCCTCTAACCCTATGTGACAATATATTCTGGTGCAAGGTGGGGACTGTGAAAAGTTGAATACGAGTTGATTCGACACCCTAGCTAGAGATTCCGTTACCTATTAGATTTACGAAGTATTTGTAAACCCATTGATTTGTTTGCTGACCTTCTAACATTGTAGAGGTTAAGAAGCAGAAAAAACGGGTTGGTTTCTTCAGACAAATGTCGACTTCGTTCAATGTAACCGGGTGGACAAAATTTATGACAGAAGATTTACGAAGACCGTTGATTGCAGACAAAACAAAAGTACTTTCACTCACATCCTAAAACGGCTAGTCGGACTGCGCGTTTTCAATGTGAAATAATACCCTAATAGGTTGACAGTGAAGGAGGAAGTAATTGTAAAGAAGCCAAATGATTCTGGCCACTCCGTGTACCATAGTAACCCAAGCTCATTGCCCTACTTCACAAGTACAGATCCTGCGGAAGAAATGAACGTGATCCGCACGCATCTTGTTGATCGATAGTATTCACCAGACAGACATTTGGAAAAATATCTCGGCTACTTGCTGGACCAGTCAACAGAAATGCGGAAGAGAACAGTTGACATACAACACCAATTCGTGAAGCCACTGTCTAACAGTTGCATATCATATACTTTTTTCATGCTCTTTACTGATACGTGAAAAACATAGCACCAGAGATTGATTGACGATTCACGGAGTAGACGAAAGAAGAAAGCAAGAACACGTTCAGAAATATCTTGTTCTCAGCAATACGCGCATCCGTACCTCCCCAATGTTTCCCAGTGCATATGCGGCCACCCCATTAGCCATCCAGAATGTGGTGAGGTGTTTATCGAACAAGGTGATGACAGACCAAACGTGTTTTACAGCATCAAGTCGAAGTAAGATCGGTGCACAGAAATAAGCGAAAAATCAATTACTGAAAGTGGCTAAGTCCTCCGTTCACGTGATCATGAAGAGAATTTGCTTTGTTGCTTGAATGAATCAACCCCTTCACTCCAGCACGAGTCAAGTGTGCCGTGTGAATTGCTCGCATCCACGGCATCAGCACGTTACGTGGAAATCACAAAGTCCCTCTGATGATTTGTCATTGTGCAGAAACTAGTAAGCCCGTGTATAGATCACCTAGATTAGGCTGAACTAGTATTCACATACTGATTATGTTTTGAAGACACACGGATGATATTGATTAGAGCAATATCTGTAAATCAGTGTTCCATTCAGAGGAAGAAATGCAAGCGGTTTCCACACACCTCGTCTCGTGACGAACAATCGGTTGCGAAAATTAGTCGATTTCTATCCGTGTAATTTTGAATGTTATCATACTTTCCATGTGTTTGTCAAAAGCCACACCAAAATCAAGTGTCTCACGTGTCTTGCAAACGTTTCGAAAAAAACACGGAGCGGAAAGAAAAGATTGCATACCGGTAAAACTAAAAGCGATAGTTCAAAGGCCAGAATTAGCGAAACGGTTGTCAAGCCCGCTAGTATCAGAAGGAGTTTTTTTTACATCCATGAGGAATGACAGATCATAATATTTTTCAGCGGTTTTGAATATCAGTGTGTTTTGTTGCTCAGACGTGCAGTTTCTGAAGTTTTGAGAACGTTGAGCTTGGCATGCAGATAGTACACGTTTCATCATTCACTATGTTACCGCGGCTGGTGGCGAAACGTTTGCTACCCAAGCACCAGGCTCTGCGCCCATCATACTCTGAAGATCAAAAGGTATCCACCAGCTAACGGAATCCGTTCAATTACAGTTTTTTTAACCTTGCGTTACCATGCCCTGGTTATTGTTCCCATCTTACAGCTTCGTTTACCAAAGTGAAAAAATAACACGAAATGGCGAAAGATGAATTCATTGACAGTATGTTGAATAACCGTAGACGAGAAGGCAGATTTCGAATGAAAGATCGTCGTTGGTGAAGGAAATGAGTCATACAACGTATTTTGGCCAAATATCGTTTTGGATGAATCCCATATACATAACCCTGTCAGACTAACTGAACCTACACCGGACCGTATCCACTGGCCAAGGTTTTCGTACTTCTTGCTGCATCGTTAGCTAACCATCTCAAAACAGCTTTCCACCCTTTATCATGTCATCCCATTAGGATTCAGTCTATGTTCTAAAGAGTAGAGTCTTGGACCCAATACCCCACCCTAAAATCAGAATTAATCGCGAAATTCTTTCACCATTTTTTATCAAAACTACGAAGACAGAGGTGCTCAAACGCCGAATGTCCTTGCATAGATTCTGCTCTCAACGGATTTGTTTCTGAGCAGCGTGGTACCAACAAACTCATAGCTGCTTTGCAGACCCCCGACCTTCGACCCGTGAACAGATGTCTCACAGAAGTCACAAATACTTTCAGTTGGTGAGTGCCAATGAAGTCTGTTGTGTGCACGAAGACATTTGATTCAATCTACAACCAGTTGGTAAGATACAATTGTCTAAGTAACTAAATCTGGCAACCTCATGCAAAGTCCTCTTCTGCATGAACAAGGTTCTGCTTTGAGCCAGTCCAGATTGGCGTCAACGCTTTATACTTGGAAGGTACAAAATACATCCCAAATATGACTAAATTATTGTTTAGACGATCGAGAAAAACGTACACCTTACTAGTGTCTTCATTCAGTAGCACAAAATCACCTTCGTATCCTACACCCTACATTTTAATGTATGATAAAATTTCAATGCCAGTGTTCTCACACAAGCGTTGGATGATTTTCCTTATCAGTCCAATGAAGAAATTGGAAACGAAAATGGAAGGAGCAATTTTGACCACTTCTTGTGGTCAACTCGGGTGAATGATCGCCGTGAGCATGTACTCGGCTTCGTCAATTCACACATAGGGATTGGGCAAGTGAATTGAATTTCCTTGGCAGATTCTTTGCCAAATGCCGGTGTCGTCGGACTGCACTGGCCACTACCACTCTCCCAGAGTACGACATATCCACAGAATGAATGAATAGTCTAGGGAGACGGAGTGAACCGGGACAGGCAAGAAGAGAAAAGAACGCCCTAGTACTCAACACAGGGAATGCAATCTAACTCTACATTCGCACTTCTCTCTTGATCATTTTGATTCCGTGGTAAATGACTACTCGTTATCCATTGTTCACATTTCGCTCTCATATCTTTCAGTGTCTCCGGCCAACGGGCTGATGGGTCAAGAAAGACTGTCCGATTACCCGGTAGACGTCATCTGCTTTTATCACCAGGTAGTTCAACTATAATTAGGTGAAAGTGTAGGGCTATTACTAATAAGATGTTATTTGCGGTGAACAGCAAATTAGAAGAACACTTCGGGATTTTTCTTTGCTTAAGACCGCCAAATTCAGATCAACGGCAAACAATATATTTAATGCTTCGTTACATCCCGGATTGCATACTAATGAACAACGAGACGTTATTTGTTGGTGAGTTGGAAATTACATGGTAATAAATTGCATTTATTTATTGTTGGCGGTAATTATTAGGATTTTTACGAAGCTGAATTCAGAATTTCCATCAACGGACACAGCAAACCTAAGGTCATTTGGAAGTGCCTAATTAAGCGGCCAAGTGATTTCCGTGGACGTGTGACAGGCAACTGGAAAGAGTTATTTTTCATCAACCAAATGATACGAATTGCCAAGCTCATTAGGTAAAGTTTACCCAATCTGTTGGAAAACTGTTCATAATTGGCTTTAGATACCACTAGTTTAAGAAATTTCCGACGTATGTATTGTGATTCACATTTTACATTCACCTTTGTCATTTACTCGTTCGTGTAATTTCATATGAGTAGATCTTTTTCAGACTTTACTCGGCAAAACGCTTTTACCGTTCCTGATATTTTGGGGCGAAAAATGACGGAATTAGGGAGAATTTGACGATAACAAAACGTTCAACCGACCACGTTGAAGATTGGCCGGCGGATCGTTTCTTTACCGACAGCATAGAGTAATCACTTGTAACTGCCACCCGAAAAATCGTACTTGCGTATCAGTATGGCCTGGGATCTGTCGGCTGGTATATTCAAAGAATAGTTGTATTACTTTAAAATAATCACCATTTGTGGATTAAGAAACTGAATAAACACTACTCGAGGTGAACCACAGCCAGCCATTTAAATAGCCTATATTGCAGGTCATATAGTTGAGGAAAAACATGTCGTGACATATCCTAAAGTGACAAGCCTCCAGTTGGTTACTCTACCTAGGGCGACCACCAATGAAGTAGGAAATCGATATTGGCATGAGCAAAAACTGGCCGGAGTGGTAGTGGTAAAGTGAAATAAAACTGGAAGAACAGAGAAAAGAGGCATGTCTGATAAGCATGCGACGTTTTGATGAATGTGAATGATGACACGATGAAGGAAATCAAAGGTCGTTAGTATTCTGGGCGTCAACCTTGCATTAAAATCACCCATTGTTCAGTCAGTTAGTTCTTATTCACGGATGCCCAACATTGAAGGTTTTTGACTGTGGGATTCGTCGATAAAATTGTGATCACCGTAGGATGTGTCGCCACTGCTTCGATTGTCTAGTTTCAAAAAGAAACACAATTTGTCTAAAATCTATTTCATTCCAGCGGAAATTAGGCCCATCCACGGTCGTTCCTACTGGTTACCGGGCAAATCAGTCCCAGATGATGTGAGAACTCCGCAAAATCTGCTTCCATTTCAAGATGCAAAATTTCAACTCATTTCCGAATAACACGGTGGTAAGCATTTGTGGCGGTACTAGTTACCACACACTCACGTGCATGCAGCAAATCTGCCGGAAAATCAATCAATGAAACCTATAGTCAGTCGAATTTTTACACAAATGCTTCCTCGACTTTCCTGCCACAAATTTGACAACGTTTCTTATTAGTCAAATGGAAAAATCGTAGAGAGTGTTCGATTCTCGTTCATAATGACCGATCATGAGCAAGTACAGCATGGACTGAACGTGTTTCATCTCGCTAAAATGTGCCACATTGTACGATTTATTGACAGCTCCCAAATACTGTTTGCCTGTGGTGCATCTTTTTACCATTTGTTGCGTCCGTCTTCTCTGTCCCACATCTCATTTTGGTCGAAACCGTGAAACTTGTTCCATTACGCTATTTCACATAGCTTAAGATTAAAATTTATTGCAATCGGTTGAAACATTCTTGCTTTTCTCGGAATTTCGAATATGTTGCTTGTCCACCAGGAAGGTTGTAGAGTTTGTCTGAAAAGTCCCAACGAATTGGCTGCCATTTAAGTCGAATATGTTACGCCGAATTGCCAAATTCGATAGATCACCTACCCTATTAGGCGATTCGGGCAAGACCAACTGGACATGAAGAGTTGTTAAACAAAGTTGGAACGTGAATTTCAAGAAAGGAAAACTTGATTGCAGTGCATGATAGTCACGTTAGTCACGAAACTCACTCTTAAGGCAGAAAATACAAACAAACCGGATGACTGAAATTTGCTCGTCAGAGGAGCACCTTCGTGCGCATACGATCACATAGAGCACACGGCCAAAAAGAGAACATTTGTTTATTCATTTTTCTTGAATATTTTACCAATTTCTAGTATTTTTCAGCTCTAATTGATTAGTGACAGACACAAGCAAACAAAGTGAATAAATGATAAGTTACCTAGATGCGGAGTACAACATAATATTTGGAGGTGTAATAAAATCCTGGACACACAAACAAATATGCATGCACGCACACATGCATGCACGTGAGTACTACAATTTGCTGAGGTGACGCGGTGACAGTTTGCATGATGATCGTGAAACGGATATGTTAACTTAAAGGCTTAAAAAATACGAAACATGTTTAATCGTCCCCGGAAGTGTTCCGCGTTCACTAATATAACGTAAATGTTCCTAGGAAAGTGGCGCCGCTTACGTGTAGAACGTGTCACAATTGCGCAGTGCCAGGAATTCCCATGTACTCGGATCATTTCTAAAAAATTCGACCTACCAAATTTTGAAAGCAGATAAGCAAAACGGTGACCACCACGCATGTTATGCCGCATAAATAAACACAACCCATTAGGGAATTGCGTAAGTTAGAGTACGTTTTGTGCGCACACATTAATTTCCTGGCGAAAGTTTTTGATTTCGCTTACTCCTTTCCCCTGGGCCGGGAATTACGTTGACGATATCCAGTTCGCCCAGGTGTATACGTCCGATTTATCGCGGTACATGTACGGAGTGAATCGGGACAAAAGTTCCCAACTATAAAACATGCTTCGTAGCGAACTGATTCTTTACACTTCTCAAGTGTGACTATAGAAAACTGGCCGTCCTCGGCAAACCACTCGGTAGTGCACATTTCCACTGAGATCATATTGAACGAAATGCGTTAGTGAGGAATTGGTTTGCACAAAATCCTTAACGTGATGATCGGAAGCTGATTACACATTACAAGTTGACTGGACGTTTTGTTCCTGATTTTGCACGTCCGAATCTATTCTATTTGCAGCAATCTTCACTGGACACTTCTTAAGTGAGACTAAACAAATCCTAGCAAAAAAATTAATGTAAACGCTTGTATTTTTACCATTTACTTCAGTATATGCCATTTTAAACGTTTTATCACAAGTCAACTAGCAAGTATGTGTTCGATGACAACTATCCTGGTTACTAGACGTCTACTCACTGACAATATTCGAGTAGAGATTTTATCAGACGTTCAGCACACAAAATTACAAAGAACTATACAATTGTAGTCCCGAATTTTGTCACATTTTTTGGTATCGATCAGCGGTACCCTAATTGTCTGACCATGTGCCTCTTGGAACATCGCAAGTTTAAAACTATGAAGTATGCAATAAAAATAAATGTGACCCTGTGCGAAAACACAAACTCGCCTCAGCATGTCATTTCATTTATGCGGAATGGGTTATCACTGTTATTAAGCGCAATTAAAACTGCAGTTTGCTAATTCAAAAAATGTCGTCCTAAGTTGCGCCAAAATTGCTTTTTTCTTTGAAGGACAAACCGTTTTTTGGTGAAAGCTTGCTGTCTCCCGGCTGGTTAGAACATCTGACCCAATAAGACCGTGCGTGGTTCTATGCCATTCCAATTTCAAAGGTCACGGTTGCTGATTTCCCCTCCACCACGGTGTGGTTCGCCTTAGTGGATGTGACATGCCGCTTTCATTACACTCGTGGGTGTAAGCATGTGATTAAGCACTGGATCGATCAAAATATCCCATCCTGACAATGTTGCGTTACTGAGTCGAAAACGTTTATTCAAACGCCTGAAATATACTCTGCCGAGTGTCTTACACAGGTATTATCCTGGTCTATAGGGAGAACACTTCGTGTACACTTACCGCAATTATGAAAAATGGCACCCAGCACAGACAGAAACATCCCATGATTACACCGAGCGTTTTGATGGCCTTCGTTTCACTGTGCCCTCGGGCACGACGTCTACGCAGCGGGACACGAATACTGGCCCAACTGGCTGCCCGGCTGCGACTTGTTTGGGGTGGAACCAAGCCGTGGTCTGAGGGGCGATTGAATAGTCGGCTAGTGGATCGGTCCAAAAATGACGGTCTTCGATCAAGCACTTCCCTCGCGTCGTTACAAAGTTGCTCATTTCCCGTAGCATTTTTGTGGCCCTTGAGAAGGCTATTATTCCATTCGTATGTTTCATGGGCCAAAGGACTGCTACTTCGCCTTTCGTGTTTACTACGAACAGGTAAACCTAGTAGACTGTGCCGTGATGGATGTTCGTCTTTGTGCGTGAAGTCAGCGGCGTTTGTAATTGATCGACGTGCACCGTGAGTTGGGCGAGGTCGAGGACGCGGTATCACTTGTGTTCCGGAATTGCGTTGAACCATACTTGACGGGTTCTCCCGTTCTTGTTCAATAGTTGTCCACGTGGTCATTGCATCGGACGCTTGAGACGGACTGGCAATAATACTGGGATCTTCGGAATAATACGATATTGACAGCTTTGGTGGTGGGGGCATTGACCCACGGGGTTGCGATTTGTAATCTACTGGTAAGGAGATTACCGTTTCGCGCATAGTTTGACTGTGATGCAATGGTGATCGATGCGATTGGTTAGTGTCTGTGATTTCTTTAACGGCCACGCTTTGGTTAAAGAGCGGTCGTACGCTAGACTCTCGTGACAAACTACCTTCGCGATTAAAATTCAAAATAACCGAACTACAATGTCTGGATGGTGGCGCAGCAAAAAACTCTGCACGCAATTTCCTTAGAGTTCGAACACGATCCTCGAACTCCTCCGTGCACGACTGGCCGGATGGACTTTTAGGTTCAGTGCTGATTGAATCACTGATCAGCAAGCTTTGCGGTAGTTTTCTTGGCGGCGGTGCAGACTGTGGTACTTTCGTCGACTCATTCCTCTGTACGGCCGCGTCGGTTTGCACGGTCGGAATTTCGCAAATCGTACTCCGATACAAAGGTCGCGGCTTTCGGCGCCGGCATAACTCAGACGGAGGTAGCGGGTACTTTTCGGTCAATGCGTTTCCCAGGGATTTGCATTCTTGTGACTGAGAACGCCGAAATAGGCTGCGATTTGCCTTGCGAGTTGGTACTTCAATCACTGGGCCATCGTATAAATCTGCCTGTTCCGTGAACATTTTCAAATCTTCTGAAGGAACTGTACTTGGTCTTCCATTACGATAATTATTGGTAGATGAGTACTGATTCGTGACAGAATCTGTCACTCGCTTCTGTTTGGCGTCCTCCTGTGCCATGCGACGAGCTAAGATAAATATTCGACCATACAGGACAAGCATGACTATCAGTGGGATATAAAATGCTCCCGCGGTAGCATAAATTTGATAGATAATATTGCTGCTGTATTCACAGGTCCCCGGAATGAACGTTTCCTTAAATCCGAATATGGGTGGAATGCTGATCAGTGCGGAAACCACCCAAACAACGGCAATCATGAGCATCATCCGTTTTGGTGTACGTTTTGCCGCGTATTGTAGCGGCCGAGTAATGGCCAGATATCGATCGATGGAAATGGCGCACAAATTCAAAATTGATGCAGTACACAATAGTACATCGAAAACGATGTACATATCACATAACGTCTCACCCAGTGGCCACAAGCCGACTAGCTGTGCAAATTCTGCAAATGGCATCACAGTCACACCAACGAGCACATCGCTAACTGCCAGACTGACGATTAGAAAGTTGCTTGGGGTTCGAAGCTTTTTAACTAGACTGACCGCCAAAACCACGAGCAAGTTACCCCCGATGGTGATCACAGTAATCAGACCCAAGAAAATGCCCAGACCAATCACGTCCGCTGTTGGTTCCGGCTTGGACAATTCAAGTTGTTCTGCAATCGACATATTAGTTTCCATTTTTCCTGTGTTGTTGTTGTTTTAGTCCACGGGGAAGCGAAATAATTTCTACATTGCAGTCCAAGAAGAAAATCCGTTAATTTGGAAATCTACAGTAGTCTTTTGTGCTACGTGAAGATTATTTACACATATCATGATTCACGTAGAACATTCCGAATCAACCCATACCAGTTCGATGCATCCGAAATCTGAGAATTTACAAATCAAACAACAAATGTATGCGTCCACCGATTGCTAGACCCGTGAAGGCAACTTCACGGGGATGAACACAGTAGCTTACTGGCGATGTTAGGTGAGGAATTTTCAATTTTCTTCATAAACTTCGTCGTGCTCTCCCCCCGGGCATGGTGTGTGATCAAAGTTTATAGGTGGTTAATTCAAACACGGTTTGCCGTATTCTTATTGGTTTATTCCCGGCTGTCTAGGCTTTGTTAAGCGCCAATCAACGGTTGACTACAATAATTCCGTCAAACCGGATTTTCTGTTTGTCTGTCTGCCTCTCAGATTTTCCAGCGTGTTATCAAACGTCGAAAGGCCCAACAGTGTCTTTGGTGATAGCGTAGGTGAAGTTAGCACAGAGTGCGTTTGTGCCTTGTGTGTGCCTGACTGTTTGTGGGTACCTTGCACGAACGAATGCGCTGAGACTGTGCAACAAGCAGAATAGACGGTATCAAACGAAGAACCAAAACGCAAGCACTGTCTCGTAAGACACCCGGATAAACTAATCAGCCCACTGGATGATAAAATCTGGATCTCACGCCCGCCTTCCGTCTGAGTGCGGGACCGCGGGCCGACCTCATTTTTTGCTCAAACCGGAAGATAGGGTGAAACCAAAATGGATCAGATGAGCCATTGGTGTAAATTTATCGATCTCGTCGGGATCTAAATATCGAGTTAAGGGTCATTTGCAAAATTCGAAAAATTGAAACTAGATAGACATTCGCCATTGCGGATATAACGTTTATCTAATGAGATGCCGAATTCCAGTTTCGCTTTGGAGAAGTTACTAGGCAGTTCCATAATTATTAAATAGATAATGTCAGACTGGGAGTGACAGTTTATCGCGTAAGTACAACAAGCAACACCCGCACGATTGATAGTTCCCTAGATATCTCTTGCAACGTACAGAACCGGTTATACAAATACCAAGAACTCATAGGCAAAGCACATGTGTTCGTTTCCCCTGCGGCTGTTCAACCAAGCACGGAATACAAACTGGATTATGGCAAATAAGAAAATCTGTCTATACGAAGACTAATTCATTTAGAATCCGATGTGTTAACCAATCACATCACGAGATCACAGACCTTAAGCTTTGCCTGCGTACATTATCTTTCAAAAGCCAATCGTGTTCTCACTAGGTCGCGTAACTGGCCGACGTTTTGACCACCGTGGGGAACCTCAGAAGCGCTAATTTCGGATAACCCCGAACCTCGTTTGATTCGGGTTCATTGAAGATAGATTGGTTGAATGGATTGACCTTCACTGCGTGAACTAGGTAGGATGAGTTTGTTGACAGAATGTCTTGATGAGCAAGTCTCTATTCACTGACTCGTACTCATCATCACAGGACCAGATATGTTGGAAATGTCCGAAAAACCAATGTGACTACCGGTTCCTGTTTCTTTCACTCTCGTTCCGCTATCAAGTGACATTTTCATGATGACGTTTGAAATGATTCATTTGAATCGTCAGCCAGTCTGTCAAACACTCCGAGTGTGACTAATTTGCCTGTCAACTGAGAAAAAGATGTTCAAATGGGCTCGTACGAATTTAACTGTTCACGGGGTTGAGCAATGAAACTGTACCAGCTTGTTTGTTAATGTAGAAAAAACCGAGGTTTATGGAACAGCATATCATTTGCACAGCTTTCCACCTGAGAATAGTGCACTCGCAACGAAATTAAATGCTACAAAGTTAGACCAAAGTGATCCGACACAGGGGCGTTAGTGAGGCGATGCCGCAGACTGCCGTGAAAGACTGTCGTGAAAAATGAAGATCAAACTCAGTTTTATATGCATTTGTAGTTGAGCTTCGAGAAGTTGCGCACAAGCCCCCGGTCAAAATATTCAGCACGGCTACTCTGCTAGAGGCCAACGTTTACTGTAGTTGCACGTCCGACAGCCTATCGAGGATCCGGCACAAAATCGAGAAAGATTTCCCAGAACTTGTTGGTGCAACCAAAGTCACTGTGTATTTACATGCTACAAAATAGTAGCATACCTACAGCGATTGCCTAACTTAACCAACTGAATGTCATCATTACCAATTCCCTCTCGCTTACTCTTCTAAAATGGGTCAGTTCGTGAACAATGACATCGTCGTGATCGCGTGGTAAAGACCCTGATTCTGCAGTCCGGTTTAGCACGTTTGCAAAACCATGCTCCGGTCTGGTAGCACACGGCAAACTGCTCTCCTCGCTTTGAACATTGAAACTGTTAGTTGGATTCATAGCTCAACGGCTTCACTCCCAAAACGAGTTGCACAATTTGGTTATGTAACGCCAACTTCGCGTGATAAACACACATCGTGGGGCGAACAAACTGGGTCGGGGAAATGTAGTAACTTGAACATGATGAATATTTTCTCACCGTCGAAAATTAGCTTGTGGTCGCTTTCCAGTTCCATCTGGCCTAAATTCCATACTAAATCAGGAAGCGGTTTGCTTAATAAGTTTATTCGATTTCGGTTTGTTCTTGGAACACTATGAGGTCAATCCTCATTTTAACTGGGCCAGTTCGGTCAATCTGTCCCGGATGCATTGCAGTGAATAAAATATCAACTTCCCTCCTCCCATCGATGTTCGTGAGAATAACCAATGATCTATCGAGTGATTTTGATGACAGCCTATATCAATGAGATACTTTTACTAGCAAACAAAGAAGGAATAAACGAGTTTGAGCTTGAGATTGATGAATTTGGCGAGCAAAAGCCGGAGACCTGCTTCCAGTTTCCAATTTGCTGGAGAACGGAAATGTTTTGCTGCTAAGGGCCCCACGGATTTGGTCGAATGCAACGAGTTAAACATGCTCACAACCTAGTCCCCTAGTCATCTCAATCAAGGGAGACAGCCCAGGGAGACAGCCCAGGGAGACAGCCCATATTGTGATATCAATGAAATGTCAATGAATCAAAAATGGAAAAAAGAAATCCCTACAATGATGATATAAAATCGATAAAACTAAATTAACTTTTCTTCCAAATCCGAATACCTTGCATCTTGAGGACCTTAAAAACATGCGATTTTTGAATGATAGCAATGAAGAGATAGTAAGAACAACGAGCACGGATCAACTGGATAAAACAGGCTAGCAATAGTGACCATCATGTAATGGTTTATTATTCTGTTACCTATGAGTGAAACGTTCAAACCACCAGTTTGTATCGATTTCCACCATTCAAAATCACTTCGCAAACCAATTCAACCAATTTACATTCTGATCGATAGAGTTGGGTGAATTGTGTGTTCTCACTTTCTTCAGTAATTGAGACCAACTTATTTTGGCGTCTCAACGGATATTGTTGCTTTCTCACACTGGAAAGAACTGATTGGTTAGATAATAAAAGACGCAAGTGAACGGAAAAATGTGGGAAAACATGGCACCTCAAGGTCGAATGTTGAAGGTAACAGCCGAAAGGTTATTCTACATTGTGGCATATTTGAAGGAACCACTTAGCGGTCACTATTCTGGGCATCAGAATACGAACACAAACAACCTCCGCCTTTTGTTAACTGCAACTGGAATCGATTGGTCTAGAAGAATAGTTTGATATTTCATAGGGAAGGGAACATGAACGAAGTCTCATGGAATGGCCATTCTTTGTACGTATAATTTAACCATTCAACAAACCTAACATAGTAGCAGAAAAATGCCGGGATATGTCAAAAATATCTCAAACCATTAGAAAGCTCAGAAATCAGGGGAACGGAAAACTTCAATTTACTTAAAACTGGATACATATGGAAAGATAAACAAACTATTTCATAGCTTACAACTCAAAATGAATAATAAATAGAATGTTTGTTCAAACAATGTGTTGTGAATAGAAATTTCCTTCTCAAATAGATGTACATCGGGATCAGTTGTTAGGATTAGTAGGAATAAAAAGTGTTTTTTAACAAATACATGCCAAGCTATTGTTTTTTCTTAAAAAGCAAATGAATCTAGCGTGTACTGCTTTCAGGATAAAATTTTATCGAATAGATTTAAGCTCATACTGAGAACTGATTTTCAAAAGAATGTCACAAATTTCCTCCCGAATGGAGTGAATATTCTTGAATCAGTTGTTTCAACAACTCTTGTATATGTCCGTATTTTTGACACAAAATTCTAGGTAAAAAAAAATGGCGAAATGTTTAAAGCCGAAGTTTTAAACTTTGAAAAATATCCCGTTTTTAAAATCTTAGAACAACCATGCAGTTATCAACAAAATGAATTTGCCTCCAAAGTGAAAGGGCTGAAACCTTTTACATCCCTGGTACCTGCTACAGTTGGTAACATTTGGTTTTGTTTGCTGCATACCACAGAGACGAATAAGATTAGTTTCGTGCATTCTTCTCTCCAACTATGGAGGAGAATATTTGAAAAGGATTCAGTGGGGAGCGAAAATACAATTGCTTCCGCTATTTCCGTTGGGAAAATTCCAGATTCTAACCCACCCTATGAAAGATGCTGTGCCATCAGGCACCAAACAACTGATGGTTCGCTTAAACTTGCCCTACTAGATAACGTGTACCGCCATGTTCGCGGATATTAATAATCCGATACTTGTCACCTAACAAGTGATTAATTGAATTTTCATGATTATGAATAAGATATACTCTCAAATCGTTCTCTCCGCCTAATGTTTTGCACATCCCGACTGGGTTTTACCTTCAAAGTTCTTACGGTATCCATGGTGGCACGCACTCAGATAGTTTCAGCTAGACGCCAGTCTTATGCTAATAGAATATAAATTCCGGTAATTTTATATTCGTATTCAGAGGTAGAAAGTGAACTGAGAAAGACCAATTGCAGAGCTAAAACCTAGTATTTCGGGTTTCAAGTTGACCTTTAACTAATCTTTAGTTAACTAACCATAGAATTCGGTAGAAGATTAGCTAGTATTGATTTGCATGTGATTCCATGGCAACAATCAGTTTTTGAACATAAGAATAAGATGTAAGGAAAATCTACCGGAGATCACGTACTGTTTGTTTTTCAATTCATAAGGCATCTATTTGCATGTGTTTCCGTCCCCTTTCGTTCTACGTAGTCCGATGAGCTAGTGGACATCAGTCAAAATTTAGATTTCTCAACAAAGTCAAATTTGTTCTCCATTTGTCGTTGCTACATTTTTTTCAAATCATTTGGACCTACTGCTTGTTGACGAACATAATTCACACACACACACACATACACTATTCCTATCCGATGGTTGAGAATTTCCAGGGGATGTAGATAAATAAAATTTTAGTTTCAAAGTTTGCGAAGTATGTTTCTTTTGTGCACGCCTTCTGCTTGTGAAAAGTGCTTTAGGGTGGATACGATATTGTTGCACTGTTTCCCCGTATCTATGCTCGTCCCCAGGGTGATACCGCGGTCACAACTGTACAACTGGGAATTCGGAGGCAGCTTGTGTTATGTCTACCACCAATGATTGTTTATGCGATGATAAAACCATGCGCGTGGGCAACTGGTAACCGGTATTTCGCCACGGATTTAGCTTGCGTTCGTTGCGTGCAAAATTCTGCGAGGACAGCCCAAGAAGTAAGTGTTTCCGAACCCCAAACAATCTGGCAGACAAAATCACCCCTTTTTGGAAAATCAATAGAGCACATTTTAACCAGGTAGATGACTTTCGATTCCCCCTCCTCTTGCCTAACGAAATTGTAACCAGTCAGCTTTAAAGTTCGTCACAATAATTTTGGGTTGCACGCAGCGATTTGCTTTTATTTTAGCAAAACGGAAAAAAGTGAACATCAAATTGGCTTCGACGATTTTCCGAAGGAGATAACAAACAAAGTAACGAAGTGCTCCACGTTGATGAATGGATTGGAAAAAAACATATTAGTTCAATCGTGGTTTTATGCGGTTCCATAATTTGTAATGCTTACAAAACAAATTGCTGGGCCTCACGTACTTCGTCACGCATAGAACTATTGTAATCCGTAATCGTATCACTGAATATCATTGCGTCATTCAATATTACAAATGTATTTAGTAAATTTGAAAATAGTCTTATGCCCAAAGATTGTGCTTCCAAAGTACATCCCGCCATCATCAACGACTAATGAGGTGACACGTTCTTTGCAAGTTCCGCCTGGTGGGGATAGGCCGGCTATAGAACGGAACAACCAACCGAAATGAATTCACCCGAGAAAACAGGCAAAGCAGAAGATTAATTATATCCGAAATCTGTCAAAAGCAGTACGATGACAACCGGTGTTCCGGTTTGTTTGTCAACTTAGCTAGAAACAAATTTGTCGGAATGTGACTCTGATTTGTTCCGGCCCTGAACAGATGGTTGTGCTTGTTCACATCTCCAAAATAGGAATGATCACAAAAAAGTGTTTCTCTTTCAAAGGACAATATTGATCCGTTAAAAACCCCATGCAATTCATTCAGGCAAAATCAATAGCGAAGCGAAAAATGACGTGACGTCTGTGGACAATGCATTGAATCACTGGACAAAAAGTTCGCATAAAAGAAGATATCACTTGGACTGCTTCACTATTCTCGATCGGGCGTCTCACGTGTTATTCGGTAGACAGTCCTTGTTTCACGCGAAGTGATCATTTCATAAATTATATCTTCAAAACTAATGAATTTTGTATCGGGAACAGTGACAAATATTGGCCACTCTGTTTCGTTTCTCGCCCCCGCTCCCGAGTTGCTCATGAGATACGTTATTCTGGGACTACGTTTCCTTACATTTCATAAAAGGAAGATAAAGTAACATGGAAAGATTGACGCGTGGAAGTGGGTGAGCAGGGGAGATTTTTAAAAACCAAAAAAGAACAAATTTCAGCAGTGAACACGGCAGATTTAGGTTGGCCAATTCGTACCGGGATTGATTACGTACTTCCTCATCAGATAAGTGCTTGGAAACACAAAAAAGGAAATAGATGTCTGCTTCTGTTTTGTCCGGGAAATCGTCAGTTTGGTTCTATCTCTCGATCGATGTCGCTCGCGCCAACTAAGTTCAGCGGTCAGATGAAACAGGGTTTTGTCACCATGATGGTCAAATTTGGAAAACCCAGATCAGCCGGTCACTTTGGTGGTCGAGGGCGACCCGTTGTCACTCGAGTTGTTGCCGCACATGAACTCTTGTGGAATTGCCTTTTATCTTTTACTTGCTTTATTAATGAAGTAATAGTGTTCATCATTTCCAGGCAGGCGGCCGCGGCCAACAGAAGTCTACCAAATGGGGAAGTTGACTGGTGGTGGGAAGATTCAAACCTGCGACCATCACTTCCAAACGTAACGACATTATCCGCTTGGCCACCACCGACCAAAATGGACGTCGCGAGCAGGATTCGAACCTATGCGGGGAAATCCCATTGGATTTCAAGTCCAGCGGCTTAACTACTTGGCCACTCCAAATGTCAAGGATACTGTTTTGCTCTAGTCAGCACGTAGTGATCGATCAGTCCGCTGGCTAATTTGGCCCCTAGTTAATGAACAGTCATACCATACGGCTTTTGGCTCAGTGTGTCCCCGTAGTTGTGTGAACTTCGACCGGGATAATGGATATGATATGTTCTTCAATTAAATTCTGTCGATCATTTCAGATATACACTACGGTAAATTGACTCCATTCGGTTCTTTGATTAATTTCAGTCCTAGTAAATACTACCCTCAGTGTCTCCAAAATACGTACAAACCAACAGCCAAAAATTATGTATGCATTTGACCTATCACCGAGTAAATTGTTTTTTTTATAGTTTGTCCGAAATGCGCCCCATAATTGTTCGTCTCATTTAAACAGTTACATTTGAATTGTTCAGTTTGGTGCGTTACTTTTTGCCATTATCGTTTCGTACATCTAACGCATCACCCACCGGGGGCCATTAAGCAACGGAGCCAGGACCACTGACTGATGCGTTACTCACGGTGTTAGGTGTTGCACGATAGAAAGGATTATTCAACGGGGATTGGGACTGAATACTGCCGTCAACAAATGGAATAGAGCGTCTAACTACAAACACACACACACCCTCTTTAGGTAATATTCTATTTCGACAGAAAATGGCAACACGTTCGCCAAGTTGCATTGTTCGCCATCCTATCCGTTAGTGTTTCCCGGACGCTGGTTCACAGACGTGAGTCACCCACTCTACCCACGTGAGGTGCACATTTTCTCATTCCATGAAGCCACGCGACGTCTTCCATTCCGAAGGCTGGACAGAAACCAGGCACGGTATCGCTGATGTGTTTGCCCAGTGGAACGCGAGCTCCAATATACAGATTCTACTAAAATGAATAAGTTAGGATAGATTAGTTTCTGGACCTGCGACTAACTCTCGATTCTAACCCGTGGCACTCATCACGTGTTGCCCCTCCCCAATTGAGTCTGGGGATGTGAGTTTCCCCTCGTACTCAGAAGCGGTGTCCGATTAAAACGATAGCTTTTCGTTGCACAAAATTCACATGTTTTGTTACTGTTGTTGAATTTCTTACCTGCGCACCTTAATTCTACGATTTGAGCCTTAACTTAAACCGTAACAATTGGATTGAATGTTTTTTGACTGAGGTCTGTCTGTCGGGCGAGTTTGACCGTGCTCACGATCGCGGATGGAAGTTTGTAGTGACCGAGAACGAGGTCCTGATCCGCCGGTATTTGGCTAAAAATACAAAGCAGCCTAAACCAACTCGCCCGGGTCGAGGACAAAAAAAGCAAGTAGGTATTTTATAAAATTCAATAAAAGTATTTACAAATTCGCACTTTTTTGATATTCCAATCAGTGGTGATGACCAACACATTCTTTGCACTCTGCACATCTTGTCACAAATGGTATTCAGGTATTTGCAAGGAAGTAGACGGCCAAATTGTGTAGACGATCTTCTATCAGCTGTTGTTGTTTCTGTGTAGGCATAGTTTTGACCCCTCGGTGAACCGAGCAACAGCGATGCAATCAGCACTCGAATGTGTATCGGCTATTGTCAAGGTGCATGGCAAAACAAATAAGAATTAAACTGAAAAGTAGCAAACGGAAGGAGAGAGAGAGAATGAATAAGAACGGGGACTAGGAAAATGGCAGGACAATGAGAACAGAGAAGTATCACATTTCATGACCAGCCCAATCCGCTGGTCTATGACCTCTACATGGTGCACTGTTCAAGTACTTCAGTCTTGAAAAATCAACCGAAGCTCCACCTAGAACAGGATACTCACAAGATTGGTCATGAACAAACAAACGAGGATCTTTCGAAGCTCATCGAGCAAATGTTTGACCAATGCATAGGAATCACATTGAAACAATCAGTGTACAATAATCAAACCTCAAAAGTGCTCTTTTTTGAGGATCCTTGTACTCCAAGTTCCGACAACAAAACCTTGTCAACGACAAAGGGGGTCGTCAAACAAATCCATCCAACAGCAAACTCACACTCGTTGTGAGGGCTAGAGTCTGGCTTGTGAAAACATGCAAAAATGTATTGGATGCATCAAAACGAGAGTCGGTATGAGCTCGAAAAATGATAGTTGGTAACGAGTGAGTGGTGCGCGCGGGTAGAAGCTATTGACGGTTCGCTCGAACGTTCTTCCGATCTCTTGCCATCCGCGCTGCATCATGGGGAATCTATCTTCTGATTCGATTCTGTATGACCACGGACGACGAATTTCACAATTATTAACTCCAAACTGGACCAGTTCTGCACAAAGAAAGCAAACGAAAACAAAGCTGGGGTACAGGATACAGGTCAAATCGTACTGCATGCAAAAATAGACTTGATTGCAAATGACAGTTTTTTTTCCAAGTAAGAGACAACTAGGGTACACTGGCAATCAAAACATCGATTTTTCTGAACACATCAAAAAACATCGAATCCATGTTGGATTTTCTGTAAACAACCGAATGGAAATGAATGCGTGTGAAAATTCTTTAGCCTGTCATCATTCCGATTGTTCGTACTGACATCTCCTATTGGTTTGAATTTCATCATTACTACACAATTGATATGAAGTTCGTTCCAACTGGGGCGTTTTGTGTTGTTTCGTGATGCAATTTTATCCACCTATTCAGCTGGTTTTTATACTAACGGCATTTTTTGCTGTTCCGATGATTTTTTCGTTTATTTGTTTGACTTTTGGTCCATAAATTTCGGCGTTTTTCTGGCCGACTTATTCCTTCATATTATTAAAATCTTATTCTCTAGAAAGCCTTTTTCCCGGATTGACGAAAGTTCATGCTTGGATTTCACTTCTTCAGCGGTTTTGGGGACTGAAGATTCATGCGTGACTTCGTCAATACGCGAGAGCATGACCACAGGATTCCGCGTAGTGTACACGGCATACTGCCTTCAGAATATTGTTGAAGGTCCCACAATTCGACCACCGGTGTTTCGAATTAGGTGGAACAAGATGGGTAACGGAAAAAACGGAAAGCGGTTTATGGAAACAAATAAAAAGCGGATTCAATTTGACCTTAGTATTTAACACAAGCATGTATTTGCTCACCAAACTGTGTCAATTTCCCGGTCGTGAATCTACGTCCAATAGCAATCGTTTTGAACTGTCCTCTCACCTGAAAGCGAGGCTAAATACTGTTCGTTTACCACGTGTTTAGAATTATCTGTAGCCTTTTGAAGTGTTACACTGAAAAAATATCAAACATTGACAACGGCCAACCGGGAAAAGCTTAAAAATTTGCTGATTTTGACCAGCTTTGTCCCAGAACCGTCGCAAGAACACACATTGTAAACAAGTGTACATTTATACTAGTAGCGAATACATATCTTAGCATTGGGACAATGAACGAATTGATTTCCTGTCATTTTGTCAGCAAATTTCTTAGAAATTCTGCTGAAATCCCCTGTTCACCATCTGCAAAGCACAGCATCACTATATTGGGAACCCATAGCAAGATAAAACACATGCATCGATAGAAGTGCAGCGTAGGCGCACACTGGTAATAAGTAAGCTCACTATTTTCCGTCACTATACGTCTGGGTCAGCTTGATATAGCCCTTGTCAAGTAGAACATGAAGCGAACTTCATCTTATGATCCAGGACGCTTCCGTAAATAGAGCCAAGTTTCGGTGCATTTCTAAGTGAACCGAGTGACAGAGTCGAGCAGGTTTTCACACACACACACACACACACACACACACTGGATCAGATGCAGGGAGCCCTAATCAAGATCGTATTTCTGACAAATTCTGTCGATGCACTTGTTTTGGAAAATGATCTCTCAAATTTTTTTACCTATTTTAGTAGCTTTCAGGGATTTGTCCGTCCTCGGAGCGTGAAGTGCATCTCCCTATTGATTGCACCGCCTGTTTCGATGCAATGGAAGTGTCCAGTTGCTTTAGATTTTCTGCCGGTTGAATATTTTGGATGGACTCGTGACAGCGAGATAACATTCTTGAAGTGATGCTTTTGCGGTCCTCATATTCATCTTACTTTAATGGCGTTCCCAACTGCAAAACCAACTGGCTACCGGATTAAAACTCTCACTGTTTCCAACACTAAGAAACATTACAACATACGGGATCTTTTGAACTGTTATTAAGCAATTTATTGCTAATAACACTTGAAGCTTCTTTACTTTTTTCTGAGCAAAATGGGTTTCTACCAGTGACCTTTCAAGAAAAAAGCAATCCGTTGCGTTTACTGGTCATAGAGATAGACATTTCTCACCAGAATCGAATCTGTAGCATTAGGATAGTGCATGGAAGCTCTTCGTCGAAGAGTGAATTCGGAGTGTACAAGTATGTGGATGTTTGAACAAGAGAGCATCGGGTACGCATACCTGACGAGCAACAATAACCACGAAACCGGCCATGTGCTCCCTGGCAAATTTTGAATACGCATCCAGATACTATTTCTTGTTTCTATATATACATACGTATATTCTGGGACATTCTGCTCTCGTTCCTAAGGTTGGCTCAGCCCAACTGACAAACAATTATCAACGAATCACAGTTGTGATTCTTCTGTGGACTCGTCGACGAAGAGCTTCCATGCACATTCCTGATGCTACAGATTCGATTCTGGTGAGACATATCAATTCGGAGTGTACAAGTATGTGGATGTTTGAACAAGAGAGCATCGGGTACGCATACCTGACGAGCGACAATAACCGCGAAACCGGTCATGTGCTCCCGGGCATCTAGATACTACTTCTTGCTTATATATACATATATACGTATATATATATATATAATGTCTTCATAGGATGGATATCTTGCCTATGAAGCCTAAGCACAGTAAAATTGTTCCATGTAATATGTTGGGCGTAACGCTTTAGAAATACGTGCATCGGGCCACGAATTCACTTATCGCCCTTCCTGAAATCATAATGAGTGATTACATAGTGCGCTCTAATTGTCTTAAAAGCAAAATTTCTTGTGAGACAAATCAAAATTTCTGTAAATAGAAAATTATACAGTTTCTGAACAATAATCATCGTTAGGCCTCGCGTTTTAGCACAGCGTTTAGGCCAGTAGGCGAAGTTGAAAGCATTTCTTTGTCAGTTTTTTTGGAACATGCACACGCGCGTAAGGTGACTTTGGTTTCCTCAACAGTCGTCTCATTACGTTCGGGATTAGGTTGAATTTTGATCCT
The DNA here is from genome assembly GCA_008360955.1 of Fasciolopsis buskii. NCBI lineage: Eukaryota > Metazoa > Platyhelminthes > Trematoda > Plagiorchiida > Fasciolidae > Fasciolopsis > Fasciolopsis buskii. The sequence goes on from LUCM01005749.1 coordinate 343,860, forward strand.
TGATCCCCACATTTGTTGTTTCACTAAGACACTGTTGCAGCAAGTTAGTTATCCAAGGGTGGTCGTATTTAGTCCAAACGACCTAGGCCTCTGCACAGAGAGCATTTCAAGTTGTCTCGAGGCGGAACGTAATCCAATTCCCGAAAAATCTCTTTTTTAGCTTGTCAACAACTTAGCAAAACATTTTCATCCACCGATTACATCAATGGAAAATGGAGACTGGAAAAACCCCTAGGTCGGCATAAACTAACAGATTATGACCGTACAGTCTTATTGGTCGTCAGTGACAGTGAAAAAATTAATATGGGGCGCACACGCCATGTCATGATATCTCACGACTGAAAATGATTTTTAAACGGATGTCTGCTTGCACTAATCTCGAGTTTGATTAGTTAATGGTGTTATCGTGCGCGATAACAATGTTTGGTAAAGCTAGATCATCCAGTTAGAGATGTGGTTTGTTAGGGACGCAGACGAACGGAACTACGAGATTTTGGGCCAGAATCTCGAAAATTCAGATCACCAAATAATGAGGCATCCTGTGCTCACGGATAATCGTCTATTCAGTTCTTGTTAGGTCATCTAATTCCACTGCATTTATACACAAGCAGGTCAGTCAAACGGTTAACGAACTCGCGACTTCAATACTCATTTTGTGTTGGCACTGATCATTGGCCTTGGAACGGTTTCATGGAATAGCTTGTTTTCTTCATGACAAACATGCGGGAAATGCACTATTTAATTAATGTTAATTCCAAGCTCATATGAAATTTTATTTTTTATATTTTTAACTTCCTTTGCTAATGAAATACTAATGTGCACCATTTTTTAGGAATGGACCGAGGCCAACACAGAGGGCTGTCAAGTGGAGAAGTTGACTGGCGGTGGAAGGATTTGAACCCGCGACCTTCACGCTCAAACGCCACGACCTTATCTGTTTGGCCACCGCCGGCCAAATTCGCAGAACAAATCCTGTTTGCTAATTTCTCAACAGTTTAGCCTACATGACGTCTTTGCTTTCCGATTTGAACTCCCTCTTCATCCTTTTCTATCTCGCTCCACGAAAACTCAACTTTTCCCAAAATCGCTTTTATTGCCCACGACCTCCCTTCCTCGTATTTGCTTGTGCACTTGATAGTCCGTCAGTTTTTCACTCGCATCCGTTCAAACTTTCTGTTAAAGTCAATTCCCAAGCAACTTGCTAGGTTTTGCCCTCTTGGATTAGCCTACATCTTTGCTTGGCTTCGCATTGTGCTCTCATACCCAAGGTTTCTTATCTATTTTAGACGAGTGACCTTTAGTTATTCGTGCCGTGCGAAGCTCGTTTGACATCAGCTTGGATGTCTAGGCCAAGCGAGGGTTCGAATCGCTGCCCAAAAGATATGAACATTTTCTCTATCCATAAGTAAAATGAATGCGCGAACTTCTTTTCCGTGATTGAAAAATCCTTGGTTGTAAAAAAAGAACCGATTTTCCCCACGTTCATTCGACTTGGTCCCTTATCGGTCTTTGCATGTTTCTTGTTTACCTCCTCATTTCCCCGAAACGATTTGATTTCTATTTTCGATCTCTTTCATTTAGATTACTCGACAAATCTGCGGTATATTGCGCATCCTTTGAAGTGAATGCGCTCTGAGTTGCACAGTTGGCGTTCTTTCTGATAACCAGGTTTCAAAGTCTCCCAAATGTTTATTAATTAGATAACGAAACAAGGACTTGTTCCGTTAGAACAACACTTTTTATTAGGTAAATCACGTAAATATAAAGCAATATTTAAAAAAAGAGCAAACAGAAGCTAACTTTGTTGATTGTTTATTCGGCCAGATAATCGAAATGTTCTAGCCATATTCGAAACATTAAATGAATGCGTGTTGGTGTTTGTTCCTCTTCGTCCGATTTCATCCTCACTCCCACGCCCGCTCACTACACGTACCTTTTAATTTACACATAAACATATGAACAGTCATAATAATTAGGTTATACTACGATCCGCATACCATATAGGGTCGATTGCTCAACTTCTCTGTCGATCCTATCATTTTGATCACTTCCTACTAATGCCGCACAACCGCAAACCGACCGCCAACCTAATATTACCTTGCCTAATTACATGTTAAACAATGTGAATTCGCATTGATAGTACAAAATCCGGGTTTGTTTTAAATAAAAACATGCAATGGCTCATTTAGTAGATTCACTCACATCCCAACTGAGAATTGATTTGCATGCCAATGAACGTGACGCTTGCAACAGCTTGCTATCACCGCCCTGGATACGAGCCACTGTTCCAGCTCTTCCTTTATTGCATAGTGTTGTGCCCGCACTCAGCTCCGGGGGATTACAAAGCTCACACAACTTAACTCATCTGTATGTCTTTGTAAATAAGAAGTTTGTGCCGCACCCTGTGGTGTCATAGTAACTGTTCAAAAATAAAAACGACCTAGCATAAGTTCATTCGAGAAAATTTCACAAGTGCTATGTGTACAAAAACAACGAATTCCAGTTGACAAACAGCTTCCATGTCCAGTGTTGTCAATGCCTGAGAATAATTTCAACCATTTCCTTGTGCAATCAAAACGGAAAAGGACATCGGGGCACAAGATTCGTGAAATGTTCCGCTTACATGAAAACAATTCATTTCTTTCGAAGTTGAATCCAATGAACAACAAACGTGAACATTTTTCTGTGGAGAGCGAGGGTGAGAGGGGCTTATCGTGAAAATATTTGCATCCACAAACTTAAATGTTTCGGTCACTGTGACACACATGTATGAAAACAAACTTCCTTTGGTCGTTTGATTCTGTCACCTGGTAGTTATTGTTTAGAAATTAACTCACAGAAATATGCCATCATATGTGCTGATCATTGATTAGCTGATGATAATCGATGTAAGACCTTTGTCCTTTTTGAATGGTAGCTCAGTACATTCGCGTGTCCAATGCGTCACAGTACCCTTTAGTGTTTTACGATAATGAACGTTTCGGCTTCTTTCCTGTGCATGACTGAAACTTGTTTTGCACGGACACGTTTCTTCCAGTTCGGCAAATTATAACCCAGTGGAGATAACCTGTTGACATGAGCACATTAGTTCCCACTCATTGTTCTGTACCTTTGGCACAACAATGTTTGTTCCACTGTTGGGGTTCATTCTCGGACAAGTTTACTGCTAAAATTATCTGTGGCTACTTGATTTCCACTGTATTATGCTAATTTACGATTGAATGGCCTCGATCGGTTGACCCGATTCTGTTTCAGTTTGCCGATCCGCTCTTGCTCGTGTGCATACCTTTGCGGACTACCTAACATTGCAAGCAGACGGAGAACTTAAGCCTCCGGGGGATTGGACTCCGAGGTCCAAGAAGGATTTCTGCTGTTTGTGAAGTCAATCTGACTGGGATAGTGACCCGGGCTAAAGGGAGTCGAACATCATGGCCACGTGCAGCTACTTTATTCGCTTGATGACTGTCGGGATCCGTAAACTAACCGGACGCATTTTGTTTGCCGCACAAGGCCAAGTTTGTTGTACGATCCATCACGTAGAACTATGTGCAGCTGCCTATCTGCCCTCATCAACGATGCATAAAATCGGGCTAAAATAATAATCAGTACAATTCGTCAAGGCTTATTTGAAACAGGAACAATTTGAAAAGACCTCGACTGTTAGCAATTTGTTGTCGCCTATCACACTGTTCACATTGGCAACTTTATCTACCTATGACAAATGAATGAGTGATCACAAAGTTTGTAATTCGAGGCCAAAAATTTGAATACTAGAATTAGTTCAACCTTTGTCAAATTGCACAAATGCCACCCACTTAGATGCAAATTCGATTACGTGAAATTGGTACCAAATTTTGGTCGAATTCCTGGTTGCCTAATGCCAAATGAAAAGTCATTGTTTCAACGTCTAACCATGATCATTGGATGCAAGGCGTGAAATAGTTTGCCCTGAAAAATGTTACACAAACTTTGATATTCAGTCACACGTAACGGAATGAAACACTCAGTATTCCGCTGGTACCACGGAGAGTGCTAACCGTCGAATATCTACCGTCATACGTGCGTCAATAATTTTAAGATTTGGTGACAATTGATTAGGAACAGTTTGCATCTACAGTTAATCAATAGATTCTCTCTGGTTAAACAGCAAAATAACTCACTGAGAGTTTGCATCCGGTCATAAGTGAATATCTGGCTAAGTTCGTGAAATATTTGAGACTAGCTGTTCAGTACACGTTGTTTATGTCGTTTGTGAATCGACTTCTTGAACTGACAGAGAAGGAGATGCTTTCAATCAATGATCATTGTGGTTATCATCGTAAAGAAGGATCGAAATGATTATCGTAACCCGGAATGCCCGGAGTAGACCTCCAACCACACAGTCGAAGATAGCAAACCTCCATAGGTGTCTATTCACGGTCAGTTGGGCACAAATATGAGTACAAATAGAAGTGATTCAAAACCAGGCATGAAAATACTATCGTTCAAGGCGAAATGCAAAATATGCGCGGTATTTTCACGTACTGACTGATCCATTAGTCCGTTTTTGTTTTGTTCGGAGTCACAAGTTTAGTCTTGTGCCTTCGTAACTTCAGTGATTAGTTTGAGTTCCGAGGAAGCCACATATTGGGCTTGCAAAAATCACAAGCTTCTGGAAAGAAAACAGGAATTAACAATTTGCACCGGAAAATAACGTGTGCTATTTTTGCTGGGTCCGTTTCGTTGCCCACTTCATTCAAACTGGGACTTGTAAAGACAAAAGAAAATTGCTGCTAGGAAGCTTCAAATTTGTTTCCCACCATAATGGGGTCGCTGCTTTGTAATCGATGTGAATTCGAGGCACGACGTTGAACATGTGACCGATTGCCGTGGATGATAAACAATACCGTTATTTTCCCCTTATCGGTTATGTCGGTTATTAATGAAATTGAAAAGCATCGCACTTTTAGGAAAGAAATCTCGGCCAACAGAGGCATGCCAAAGAGGAAACCCAATCGACCGTGGGAGGAATCTAAGCGGCAAAGTTCAGGTTAAAATGCTTTGATGTGGACTGAACTGAGCGTCGCCTGGCATTGGTATTTGGATGTTGAAAACTTTGGTGCTTTGTTGATAAAAAATACTTTTATACGTGGGTTTCCTGGAGCCCAGTCTAGAGGTTACCTAGCAGACCCGATGTTTTTTACCAAGTTTGGCAAAGCTATAAAGTGAATTCATTCATTGCCACCCGTTTAATAAGATGTTCGTGTAGGTGTAAACTGTTAAGAATCAAACTTATTATTCATTGTGATTATTCGCTAGATAATGTTCAATAATCCCAAATTTCGTTCACAAGTGACCGAAGACAGTTTAATCACTGGTATTGATGTGTTCATAGCATAAGATTTGGTACTTTAAACCAATGCAATGGACTGGATTTTCAGAAGTTTCTCATCATGTTTGGCTTGCTACAAATTTCACAATAAATTGATGCAACATTTACTTTGCATTCAAGTTAAACAATCTTGCGTATCCAAATGTGTCAATTCTGCTTCGCCTGTGATCTGTCGTGCCTAATCGAAACGAATCGTTTCGTTGGGACTTGCAAATTCACACTAGCCGGAAAATTTCCCCTGCAAAAAGTGTTATCTAGTTGCAGTTTGAGATCTGGTGGAATGCAACTTTTTTGATGGAATTTAATCAGCCCTTATTTGGCAAGGGAAAAAGGGTCGATCAAATCATAAAATGGAATGGAATTTGCAGTTTGATGTAATCATGCTAGACGTATCCAAATTTCCAAAGCTCATCATTTGGTTCAAACCGCACCCAAAGAGATGACGATCGAGAAAACGTTGTGTACACATTACATCACATTTGTCAAACCCCTCGAGTTTTATTGTGAATCTGGCAAAAATGACATTCTTACCTCGGGTTTGCGCGATTCACACGCGGTGTTATCTGGTTTCTTCAGGATCAGCTTTGGGAGAAAGCATGCGATGCAGAGGGTTTTCGTTTCTCCGATAGATACAAACAATATCAGTGCCGTGAAATATATCAATCCCGTAGGCTGCCAAACGTACAAAACTCTGACAAAGAGGAGGGGCCGATAGTGACAATGACCACCCTTGGAGTTGTACGGCAGTCTGCAGATCCGTAGATCGGTCAGGGATATGCGCGGAACAACATCTGACGTCCGCCGTGAGAGCAGGCCGATTTCACGTTAGCTTTGTGTAAAAAACCGACTGCTCAACTCGCCCGTTTTTTTGTTCTCGGTATGCAAGACAAATTTCTGTGGCGAAAAGTGGTCGATCTGTTTAACCTTTGGCTTACTCAGACGCGTTGTTTCAATTGCGAGTGCATCCCAACCCTAGTTTGCCTAATTTACGGTGCCAATGGAACTTCTTTCCGATGGCTTCGTGGCCTGATTCAATCGTCCTGTGAAAGCAAACCTCTCGGAAAGTGACTTTTAGATGGAATCCTTTGTCAATTGATTAATTAGTCTTTTTCATTCTCTACTCTGTTCCCAATATGATTTGATATTACAGAAACGTTGATACAGAACTAGAAAACACATTCAGGGGAAAAACAAAATAGTAGTTTAACTGTAAACTTTTCGCCAGATGATTCATTGTGCACTTATTCTACGCTTGATTTGCTCCAATTCGCCCTACTTCCTTCTGCTCGTAGTCCCTTGAATTGCCACCCATGCACAGCAAGTTTTGATGAGACAATGACGGGAGGCTCAAAAAATGAGCATATTTCTTGTCAATCTGGATTGTTTTGTGTAAATTCTCTGGGATTCGTTGCTCCGAATAGCAACCGCTAACATGATCAAAAAACCTCTCATGGCTAGGTTCATGTTCTGATTCGCACCAAAATGAATCTCGGAAAGTTCGTGACACATGCGTTCCCCTCTCCGACTCGAACTTTTCAAGCGGTCAGACCCAAATGATTTCGATACTTTTATTTTAATGTGCTACTGGTTTTCACGAGATTTTGAATACTCGGAGATCGGAAGTTGGGTTTAGTCATCCGTCAGCACGCACTATCAAGCCAACTTTGATCACTTTATACGATAAACATTAATCAGCGTGGTCCAAGAATTCAAACGACACGAGAAACAGGGGAGAAGACAGAAAGCTCCACGGCTGTTTTTTCCAATACTTCAATTTGAAGACGCAGTCGTTTAGGTGACTGGAGAGTTCAGCGCCTATTTTCGCAGTTATCTGGTGAGCAATGACTTATTTGAAACACCGTCTTGATTTGGGATGTTTTACCCTGAATCAGCAATCTAAGTAATCACAAGGTGCATGAAATAGTTCTCCTCGAATCTAACTATTTTGAGGCTTGCTGAATGGCTTCAAATTTAAAAGAAGAAAATTGGCTATGCTGCTTGGAAGAGACCTATACTAGATCATTTTCTACATTTTCTCTGAATTATGTCAGACTTATCCGGATTTGTGTCAGAGACACTTGAAAGCAGATGCCACCATGCCTCTGTTTCACAAGACTTACGGGGAGCACGACTGCTTGAAGACTGTGCAGCAATGCACAGATAAGCAGTGTCCTTCACAGCATTCACAAACGTGCCCATGTAAAATGCATCAAATTTTAGACGTAAGCAAATGAGATCCAGCAATTTGGTTGATCGGTATTTCTCACTAGTTATGACAAGAATTCTGACAATTTCGACGTATCTCCGATAATATGGTGCGACATAACACAGTACGTTTTGGAAGGCTCAGGAAACAGCCGATCTCAACTGTGAATGGAATGGATACGCAGTAAAACCGAAGGTCATTGGCATACTAGCGTAGGTTAGTTGTGGCAATCGCGGTTTAGGGGCGAACAACTGAGAGCAGGGTCGTATTGTGTAAGGATTAGGGTTTGGAAAGAACATGACGTGTCAAAGAAACCAGCTTTCGGTTGCCTGTGTTCAACTGAACGTCGAATGTTAAAGTTACCCCGCGACATCCTGAAGAAAGTAGTGTCTTACGGTCGCATCGAGACTCGTCTTTCAACGTACACGTACACGTGCACACACATAGTTTGCATCGGTGGGAGAATTCACGTGATCTTCCGAACAGTTCGTCATTCGGCGTCAATATCCTTGGCAAATGGAAAATCTTGGGATACTGTTCGGACAGTTCACTCTTGTTAAGAATCGTCAGTTCAGTATTTATCCATCTCCCCCGAACTGGGATGTGAATTCGGGACTAACAACTTTGGGTTGAAAGTTTTAGCGGCTAATCTATCTGGGTTCAATGGTTGTCAGTATCATTCGTCATTAGATGTCACAAGCCACAAATACCAAAGCACACCAGAAGAACAATGCCCAGGTGAAGACGAAATGGTATAAATAAATGCACATATCTGTGCATGTGCTCAACGGATACACTTGCCAGAAGCTCTGGATGTACACCATGCGTTGTAGCGCTGAAATGACTGTTTGAGGAGAATATATATATATAATGCACCAATCACTACATGTGCATGTTGACATAAGAATGCATAAATTCAGTGATTTGTGAAAAATTGTGAATTTAAACCAGTGTTCCCTTTATTTATTTTTGTTCATATTTATTGTCCAATGTTGCAACGATTACGAATATTTGGAAATAATCTTTCTCGTCGTGTTGTATTGGTCCTAACGTGTTCCTTGGTGCCTACCTTATTTGGGCATAGGTCAGAACTGGTTGCTAGAATTAAAGGATTGTTTCTCACAAACAAATTTGGATTCGGAAAGCGCCGGTTAACAATTACTATTCCACACATTGTTCCATTGTTCGGCTGCATTCTTTTTCATCATTTTTCAAAGTTTCTGACAGCAACTCACTGTCACCGGCACGAACAACCGAGAAAATTGATGTGAATAGATTAATGATGAAAATTGTTCAACTCGGTCCATTCCTCATGCGATTTACGAAAAATAGATCACATCACATTAATGCCCATGATGAACTTCCCATGTCGCACGATGGTGACAGCGGGCTGCCTGCAATTTAGGTGCTTTCATTGTTGTCTCTTTTGCTGACTCCGTTTCCCGAGTGACTTTCCCTGTGAGGCATTTGTTGTGAACACAATATCACGGCTATCTGTGAAGTGTTTCATGCTAAGTTGAAACAGTTTTCGGTGCCTACGGTTTGGGTAAAGCGTTTTTATGTCTGAATGGATCGCACTGGTCAAAGGTTCCCACAAATTGACAGTCGTGTTCTTTTGTCAGACAAGCAATAGGCATTGTAGCTGACTAGCCGGACGTGACCATATCGTTCGTTAACCGCTAATTATTTCCAATGCCTCATTTCCGCTTCCCCCAATATTTCTGTGCTACTTGTACTCATTTTACCATGCGCAGAAGCATATTTGTATAAGTTTGGTGGTAGTGGAAGGATCATATCTGTAATTGATAGCCAGAATGTCGGGGTTAACAGAGGATCGACAGAAAGGGGAAGCAGATCAGCAGCGGGAGGATTCGGACCTTCGAACTTCAGATTGAAGTCCCATGATGTCGACCAAATTACCGTTGCCAGTTACACAAGACCAGTTTTCTATCCAGGCTAAATGAGCTTCATTTTGTTGACTGTCAGTAATCAAGCGGTCAACACCAAGACGTTTCAAACTGAGAGGCGCGTTCGAACCCTCCCACAACAGGTTAGCTTGCCCGTTTGGCAGCACTCTGTTAACTCCCTTGTGGAAAGTGGTGCAGTTTTATTTCACTAATAAAGGATGCAAGAGAACTCGGTCCAGTAATTAAGTGACTCGCTGACCAGGCACTTCGTATTCCGCCGACCAGAGAACGCAATGTGAGCAGTCAAAGTGTACCATCTGGAAAATGAATCAAACTAAGTATACTAGCATAACTCAAATTCGTGGACGAATACGTCTGCAGCAAACAATAGCACACAATCAAGGATCAATCGAACAACACCGACCAAGTGGACGCAACTAAGGCTCCGAGATAAATGACATTAAGCTTCAAAAGGCGGGCAGATATGTGACCCAAGTGGATCACTCAGAAGAGACAGAAACAGAGATAGAGCAGTAGAGCATTTACAATGTCTTGGATGGGAAGTGACGGAATTGCATCGCGAAGGTAGGCATATGAACAATTGAGATTAGTCGCGAGGCAAATTGGGATGCTCGAGGGACCTGGCAATCTGACGGGTTGGTGGGTGATGCATTGCGGAGTGACCAAATATTGTTAATGAAAGCAAAAACAAATCCTTAGAAAAATCCCAATGAGCACATTAAGAAAAACAAGTTGGCGAACAAGCGATTCGTACTCATCACATTACATCACTATATATTAGGAAGAATTGTAATAGGGATTGGATTAGTCGGGTATAAGTATGGGCGGGGACGAGAAATGTCGTGTTACATGCATTCTACAAAAGCAGATGAACTTATTGTGTCAATTGTTTTGTGGTCTAGGATTTGCATTGGGACGGACGATGGCTCAGGGGAACTGAAAGGCAATCACAAATTGTTTTGAACATGCAGTGGAGGATGGTGAAGACGGATAGTGACTACTTCCGTTGTGCTGTTGCAATCCGTCTTCACGATTCCCCCAGCATGCGTCCACCCTGCGTCCTAGTGCAAAAGTAAATAACCACACGAATAGGGCAGATGTTTGAGTGAAGATAACAACGTGAAAAAGTGCAAACTCATTTCAAATGATGAGATAACCTGTCTGAACAGTCAGGAGAGGGAGATGACAGAGGTGGCTGGCGCAGGTGTGAATAACAAAGTTGCAGATGACGATAAGCGTCCAGACCAACGGATCTGTCTTGTCCGATCAGTAGTCATGAGCGAATTCAAGAATGGACCGGAGAAGGCCTTGTGACCTATGAGCAGGACGGTACTAGGGGAACACAGAATCGATATTTGAACGGACCAGCTAAACAGGGGTTGGAATTTGCCAAAGAAATGACCTAAGCGACCGGCTCAAATCGTGAAAAGCAACAAGGGTAAAGACAGGAAATGAGGTAAGGAGGAAGCACACGAACGAGAGGTAAGATTACTCGAGTGGCTGGCGATTTTAATCAAAGGAATCCAGAAATACTTACAAAGGATAGGAAAAATTGTGAGTTCCGGGGTGTCCGTTAAATCATTGGATTGTCGTTTGATTCCTAATAATGCGCACTCATGAGCTAAATTTTGTGTCTATCAGGACCAAATGATATAAGGAGTCTATGAAAAAATAGATGCACCATGCATTGGTTTTCATTGTGAATGGCAATGTTAATAACACAGCGTTGTTTGTAGAGGTAATGCGGTAAATTTTCGGGTGTAAACCTTGCCTTGAGAAAGGCTACCCGCGGTAGTCGAAACGTTGGCCCATTATATCTATCAACAGCGCTATGTTATTAACATTATATCATTCACAGTAAATTTTGTGTGATCAAGAAGATCCAGGGAGTGACAATGAATTCAGTGGTCCAATGCCCGGTCGTAGATTAGCATCAAGACTCAGTCCCGGGTCGATTTTTATCTGCCTCCGATAAAGACAATTTTCTCAGCTAACACAAATAATGTTCCCAGGTGGAGACACTATTCCACTCGAGTCAGCATTGAAGAAGTGGAGCGGAAAACCTTGAAAAAGCAAAGAAATTCGCTATTTGTTGTTATTTTAACTGTCCTAGCAAACTGAACGTTTGACATCTCGTGTTCCGACGTCAGAGTGTTTCAAAGTTATTTAGTTAATAAACCAAAAATGGGGAGATTTCAAGGAAGACAATACGGGTGGTTCGTTATCTGCTGGTTGTCTGCTGGGTGTCTGCCTCAAGTGAGATTGGATGTGACGGAACACCGGGCAAGGTCATTAGAAATCCACTATGTCAGTCCCATTGCGTCCCGTAATAAGACGCATTCCGACAATGCCATTCAACAACCGAGCTGTCTACAACAAAGATATCAGTGTAAATTTCTGACCTACAACATGTAAAGAGAATTCACGAATTGGTGATAGATTTTCGCAAAACTTCTATGGTAAACAGCGAATGATTGCGTATCAAACGAAATGCGTGTAACTCCAGCAGACATATCACCGGAAGTCTGGCCCGGCATTTTAGTTCAAAGCCCAAATGCACCAATGGTGCACATTTCTACGCACATGCCTGGCAAATTGTTGCCAGCTTAAGTAGCTTTCCACTCTGCAGGGTGAATGCCGCGCAACTGATTGATGAACTGCCAAATTAGAAATGCTAAAACAAATGAAACGTCTTTTATTGGTTATAAAAATACTATTTTGAGGCTGTTCATTTCCAAAGTAATCTCATATTGTTAGAACTATCTCACGAATCCCTTGCTGAATCCCATTAGCCAGACCATTGGTTGTGTTCGTATGCAAGTTACGAATTGTTAATAAAGTCAGCTAGAGGGTAAAGAATTTCGGACCGTAAAGATAGATTGTTGATTTTTCCGGTGGCGGTCTTTGGAAACCAGCCACCTTGATCAAGCTAACTTGCGGCTACCAGAGTGTGATGTAAAACAGACTTGGTCAGAATGTGTTGGCTGTACTGCGAGTGTTCAAATGATGTTTCACTTGAAAGCACCGCGTTATAGTGGTTGGATCGGGTTGCGAAAGTGGACGGGTCTTCTGAAATATTCATCATCTTCCTGTCATTAAGGAAAACTTAGACGCTTGCATTGTCATGAACTTCTGTTAAAGCCTATCTTGGTAACATGCCGCAGTCATCATTAACTGTTTGTCTGATATTAACTCAGATTCGAGTCACTATGATGTCGCCGAGATATGCCGGCACTCCCGGCGGGTTCAGTACTGTGTGATCCACCGCATGTTGGAGGATAGCCTGGACGGTCTTTACGCTAAATGGTATCGAAGTGGATTGGTGAAGGCCACCATAGGTGTTAGCTGTTAGCAACCCCCCGATTCTGGGTCCAATTCTACCTGAATATATGCTTCGGCTAGGTCCAACTTTGCAAAACAAGAACCGTCATTGGGATTGGGGACGATACCTTCAGGGCTAAGCAGCGAATACCACTCACCGTCTGGTGGAGTATTCATCCCGGTAGACAAGCCAGCACAAGGGAGCATAATGCCATTTGCTCTCCTCACAAAAATGATCGGTGTCACCCACTCGGAAAATGGTAAGGGGGGGGGGAAATCCCCTGGCCATCTAAATGCTTTAGCTCCTGGTCCCAAAAGAGTAAGGCCGCATGTAGCACTGAATGGTTTGAGGGAAAATGGGTTGATTGCCTTTTCTCACTTGGAAGGTGGCCTGGGACTTGGTGC
>LUCM01005749.1:361260-415098 GCA_008360955.1 Fasciolopsis buskii
AGACATTCGAAACATTTAAATATGTTGAGATTTAAACGAGCCAGTGTAGAGAAATCATAGATAGAAGAGAGGTTGTTGAAAAAACTCCGAAAATCATCGCTGTTCGAAACGGCTTGATGCAGGGCAACAATATCATCATACTAAAACAGATGACAGTGAGCTAGTTGATAAGTCGCTAATGTAAGTAGACAAGAGAAACGGTGAAAGAACAGCACCCTGTAGCACTCCTGAGTTGTTGATCAACGGTTTTGAAGTTTAACCGTCCATTCGTGTGCAATGGGTTCAGTTGGCAAAGTAATCAGATAGCCATGCTAATGAAGGTCTGGGACAACCAAACGTTTGTAGTTTGTGGAGTAGAAGAGACCGTGCGACAGAATCAAATGCTGACGAATGGTGTAGAAAGGCACAACGCACAGACTTCATTGGTGCGTTTGAGGGCTTACAAATGTGGTGAATGAAGGAGGCGATAGAGTCCAAAGTGGACCTGTTAGATTTATGGGCAAACTGAATTGCGTCGTCAGGAGGCTACATAGAAGAACACAGGTGCTTAAGCACAGCGAACTCCGTCAGCTTTAGACCAGATGTTAAAGCGATGGGACAAAAATGTTTCGCTAAAGCATTAGAATTGCTATATTTTGGGATGAGAATAATAGTGAAGGGTCTCAAACAGTCAGATGAGATTAATGATGAGTTAAGTAAAGTGAGTGCATCGGTTAGAGCCACAATACCATACCCTAAAAGAACTAAAAACGGACCATCAGGACCAACCCCTCTGCTAATTTTAGTGGTGTGGAGAAGGTCGAGCACCGCTTTTCTCGAAAAATTTGCAACGGTCGTATCGCCAACTTGACTAAATATGACCACGACGTAAGTGGAAGAATGGATGAAAGCACGATTGGTGCTCCCTAAGCAGGACCGCCAATTATGGATTTTGACCGGCGTTCGCAGGTATGGAGAACGGAACCTTCGGACTGTAAAGCCGCAATGGTGACAGTTATAGCATCAACGGTCTGTAAACATATCACTATTGATAACATCTGCGATTTGAAAATGCCTTCCGTACTTTGGTTGATCAATGTCAAGACAAGATTTCCACGGGCAAATGCTCAAGACAGTCAAAAATCCAGCTTCACAGTGCCTAAACTTACGCAAACCATGACAAGAAATTGTTAGCATGTTTTGAAAATCACAGAGTTCGCACAAAATGTTCCACCGTGCTCATGCAACCTCAATGAGACGTATAAATGTTTACGATCATGCTAGCACAATTTGGATTACTTCGGAACAGTTACACCAATTTTCCTTGACGTAGCAATTAGCCGTCTTCCTTACTTTACTAGGGTACACATCCGTCTGATGCGAAACCATAGTGATTGTTCAACGTGATTAAGCTCCTTCTTTAACTTTGTCGTGAAACCGAGTTTTGAAGCAGTGTGATTCCAAGCTAACAGTATTCGCGAGAAAATAAGTTTTGAGTTGAAATTTCTAATGACACTCAAACTCGGATAAGCGATCGAACACACGTGTAACCAATTTTTACCAATCCACAGACGACCTCTTACGCCTAGTGCATGTTTGATAGTACTGACACTATTTCAAGCATTGCTGCCCCAACTTTTTAGACAACGTTCCTGTTAGGAATTCGAATCAGCTTTTATTGAATTTCATGAAAAAGGACAGAGCATCTCGGTTTCGTTGAAAGGCGCAACGCTCGTCATAGCGACTAAGCGGATGAGGCATGACAAGATGTTTTTTGTTTTCGGACTAGATAGTATTTATCCTAATAATGTTGAACATTACAAAATTGCAACTGAATTCAGAAACCTGGCACTTATCGTATGCAAGCATTGGATTGTTCTGTGTGGTATTTTTTTGGTTTTTGTAAATGTTTACTTTCCAGCGGAGAATCCACTGTTCACCGTGCGTTCATCACGATTGTAAACACGTGGAAATTAGTAAAATATATATTCCACGATGGTTGACTTGTACCATAGCAATAGTTGGGACTATTTTGCTTTAAAATTGATCAAATTAAGACAAAGGCCATGCATGGAAAGACCAAATCTGGTGATGTAAAGCGAAGTAGAGGATCTAATTCTGGCGTTGAAGAGCCACTCGGGAAGATAGGCAAGGAAACATGAAAATTACCTCGGATCTTGAACGTGCATTTATCGAGAGCACTTATTCGTAGGACTGGCATGCCTTTGACCGGAACAAAATGATTACCGGAATACAGTTTAGTCAGACTGACAAGAAGCTCAAAGAAACAAGGTCAAGGACAGCACTGTAGGTAACATAGAACGGCTAACCTTCCGGATATCCGTCGTAGTTCGTAAGACGAGCAAAGATCGGCAAAACAACGGATGACAATCTACTTCACAGAATCTGTAAAGGGAAAAAACTACGTGAACGACATAAAAGTCGATAGATAAGGACGAATGAGACACAGTTAAGAAGTAGTTAAAACACGTGAATAGATTACGGCGAGATGACTTTGTTCTGGCGCCACATTGTCCATCGGTCGATAAGCCGAGGCGTTTGGTAAGATGGCCCGCATGGCTGAATGTGGAACCAGATGAACTGACGGATAGGCTACTCTTGTAAACGGAGACGAGGGAAGCATGAATCAACGGAATCTAGAATACCAGAATTAGTAGTTAGGGGTCTGAGCAATTTCCCCGCAACTCCCGCGTGTTTCGTGCATGTACGAAAATAATCAGTAAGTCATGCTAATAAATATGGTCAACAGTATCATTCTAGGTCTGTTCTACGCATACGACAGGTGTTGGCGAAAGCCACAGTATGCCGACCGTGTATGACATGTTCAACGAATATGGAAACCCGATGCAATGGAAATAAAATGAAATGGTTTGAAAAAATGAAGAGAAATTGTAGTCTTGGAGGTCGAGACAACTTTGTCGGTTTCCAAAAAGCCGGAATGCAAAATGGTTGCATCGAGTTGTTAGTTCAAGGTGGCTATTACTCAAGACAAACCGTGGGAGCGGCAGTCAATGAATGATGTAAGGAGACAAAGTGTCCGGTCTACTCGCGATTACAAAACTGGTAGTGTAAACCAATTTGGGAAACTCATCCTCATCTGTAGGTTTAATATGGGTGCATTCGGCGGATGGATGCAACGAAGAATGAAATGTGCCAGGTTTATTGAGTAAACCGTTGAGATCGAACAAGTTCCTTAGAGCTGAGTAGCTACGTAACGAATAAATGAATGAACGACTGGGAGAGCTCTCAAAAACAGTTTCAAAACGAAAGGTTTACGAAAGACCAACAGAGAAGAAATGCTGTCAGTTAGCTACGAATAAATTTTTGATCTGAATAAGGTAACGCGATTTTGGCAGGTAACCATAACAGCAGGGAGGTTGACGAAGGAAATATATCACCGGTTAGTAAAAACTATCAAAATTTGAAGTTCCATGAACAGGTGAGAGACATAGTCATTTGACCAGTTTCAAAGTGAACAGTATGAGGACAATATTAATATTGCTGGGGGAAACAGTATTAAAAATAAATAACTAACTAACTAACCTTGATCAATTACTCCCGTCACATAATTAAAATTAGACCACCAGTGGCTTAACTGTGAATCCGTTACGTACATAAAAATCCCTCAACGCTTCAGCTCCCACAATACTGTCAGTCTCGACGTAAACGGACATGTTAGCATTCCGCTGAGATTCCTGCAACCATATGGCACATGTTACGACAATTGCATGAATCTGTTTTTTTGCATCCAGTCAACCATTTCTCCAAGCAAACGTCAGAAATTAAGGTAGAGTATGAAGTAAAACCTCCATTTTTAGTGTCGTATGCCACAGGGAACAACCTAGCGGTCTGCGACGGAACAGATCTCGGTTGTTAGAAATTAACGAAGCCGGAAGACACGGTCCGAAATGCCAGCTTTGTAGTTTAGAATGAATTTCTTTGAGTGATAATGACTGGTAAAGCATGTAGTCTCCAAAATCTTTACAAGTAGCGGTATTTAATAACACAGCCATATATGACTTAAACCTAGATCGACAAGCAGACATTAGTTCATTCATTCCATTCAGCAGGAAGGTCTAACGGAGCTCGGTAACTAGTCGGCCAAGCGAAATTCAAATACTTCCTGGAAACTCTTTATATTTCGGTCTTATTTACATGAGAGAACTAGGTGTTTCTCGAGTGGTTTGTCTCTAGCCTTGACCATAAGTGATGAGTCTATTAGTAATAGGTTACCAGTTGACAAGCCCGATCTTATTATCAATCGGGGAGACTACTTGTCGTTACTGGTAGTACAACTTTCTTCAAACTGATTACGTCTTAATTGTGAATGATATAATGTTAATTACAGCGTTGTTGGTAGATGTAATGCACCAACGTTTCGACTACCGTGGTTAGTCTTTATCAAGGCAAGTTTTACAATCAAATGAATGTGGGAACGTTCACATGCCAACTGATTTTAAGTTGTCTTTGTGTTTGTGAGTGTGCACTTTGAACTGTGGGTAGGGTGAGAGAATAATTGCCCTTCACGCCATGCGTACCCGTGGTGGTCGGGTCAACTAGCGTGGTGACCTTTTGGAATGTTTGTTTTTCAAAGTTGGTAAGGCTGTCCATATCTCCGAAATCTCTGCTCCGTCGTTCGTTTTATGTAAAGTACGTGTCGAGCTGATGATGTACCGGATACGTAAGCGATGCAACGTGCTGGATCTCAATTCTTAGACCTGGAAGACGTTTCCTGTGGAATCCTAACAGAACACTCTCATTCCCTTTTTTCTAGTTTTCTTTGAAAGTGTAGCGAATCACATCGTGGGGAATTGGGATGCGCAAATTTTCACAGGTTCTGCGCGTTACTACACTGGCTTGCTCGTCACAACCACACGGTGTAATTAAACAATTATGCCTGTCATTGACCAACACAGTGTTCTTCTTTGATTATCTTCATCTCTGCCTTCTGCGCCCCTTTTTGCCATATTCTACGCCGGTCAATTCAGGACTGAGTGACCTGTACAGTCTCTCATCCGTGGGATCCTTCCATCTTAATTCGAGTCAGAATCATGCCTCTTTTATCCTGTCTGGTAACCTTGGTTTGCATTTCATCTCCACCGGGGAACTGTCATGCTTACCCACGTTATCAGGCTAATCTTTGGCTCTTTATAGTGACAAGAACATTACGTACCAAGTGGTCACCGAGATAGACGTTCTGTCACCTATCACGGACATACCTGTGATCATTACTCGTTCGTTACCCTTGTGGATGATCACCTTCTCGACTGGTCAGTTTCCACAGGTGTGACAACTGATTGTTTGCTGTTGTTTAACTCGGTACCCTTTGAGGCGGCGTATGCTGATGCTCTCGGACGGTTCCTAGTGCCTTATAACTCGAATTCCCGTCACCATTATGAGGTTTATTGTTCGTAAACTTTTCGGGTACACGTAAATCGCCGGCTTGTTTTCCGTGATTTGGGATCGAACTTACGATTGGCACAATTATGGTGGGCATGCGTGCTGCCATGTCCATATGGCATAGAACACATTGAACTTGCAGGTTTATACTGTTTTATTTGTGTTAACGAGTCTGGAAAACATTGATTCGGAATCAAGTGATTCCCAGTACATTGAAAACAACACCGGGTGTCGAAAGCGTGGCGAATTTCGGTTACTGGTAGTCTTGCCAATAAATAACGCTACATATGAGTGTACACAGTGAGACCAGTCATTGAACTTAATAGATGCTTTTTGCACCAACGGAAAACGTAGGAATAGGCAGAAACTGTCAAGCAGTGTATCTTAAACACGACCTCCTTTCTGTGAGGTCAAAAGTAAATTATTTAGATGCCTAAAATTTCATGGGCCGCTTCGCATTCTCTAGCATTCGGTTTACAACCTGATCGTTTGACAAACGGACCTGTAGTGCCCCCATGAACGTAATGTCTTTGTCGTTTCATGATTCCCAGATGAATGTATTAATATAACACTCTTTTATAGGGAACGAATGCTCAAATTCATTCGCTTGACCCAAATAACCAAAGGCAAATGTCCTGACGGTATGCCTTTACGGTGCGGCATCACTCACTGATGCATTTAATTTCCTTCTTAACACCTCCATATGCAGCCATTTCATTCCCGATTGTGAGCGACCAGACACTATTGTGCCTGTCCCCAAACCTAATAATTCAAGTATTTCAGTCAAAAGTTCCCATCATATTGCACTAACAGAACGTGCCGTCTTGGGTTGTCGAACTTCTGTTAGAGTGCCCGATGATCCCCTTCAGTGTGCCTACAAACTGAACAGGTTCACGTTGGATGCTGTGGCATCCCTGGTTTATAACACCACCAAATCCTTGGATGCATCCGCCAAATCTGTCCGATTTGCTTTCTAATATTTTTCCTCTGCATTCGACTCTGTTCCACGGTCTTTAGTTATTCGCAAACTAGAACAGTTCGGCTGTCCAAATAGCCTCTTGGCATGGCGATCAGACTACTTCACCAATACATCTCTGTGCACAAGACTGGAAAGAAAGAAATCTACCCCGTTGGTGAGCAATTCTGGGGTCCATTTTTCTTATTTATCTTCAGCATACATCGACGACCTACATGCCAGTTCCCTTGGTCACTTATTCAAATATGCGGATGACATTTCTCTCTCGCTCTCTCAGTGTTTATCTGTAACTGAAAGTTTTTGGAATTTTTCCAGCGGCCTCTCCCCCTCATTCACGGCTCTTCTCTTCTCTGGATTAAATCTTAGTTTGCCAAAATATGTCAAATGTTTGTTTACCTATTCTCGGTTTGCTTACAAGGTTGACCGGTCTTTCATCATCACAGAACAGCTCACTGGAATAGATTCCCTAAAGTACTTAGAAATTACTGTTGGCTGGAATGGTTTGACGTTTCTGTGATCATAGCGATGTGTTTAACAGCCTGATTGCTGTTGATTCTGCTATTGCCAGATGAAGCTGACGAACGACTTTTGGCATATTCCCCGGTACCTTGTAGATTACTTCGTTCATCTAGTGTTCTGTGTGTGTGTGCGAGGTACGCCATGATCGTGCTAGTTAAGGATTTTCCTGTTCCCGTCTTCGGCCAAGCCGGTCTGTGCTCTTTGATTCTTTGCGACAGTTGGCGTGACGTCTTACCTACATACCTTGCCAAACATGAGCAAGCTTATGGCTAGGCCAGAATAAACGAAGAAAGAACAGATAGCTTGTTTTTAAGATTCAAAGAAATCACAGAGAGGATGTTGAAACGTGGACCTAATGTGGCGGCTGGAGAAGTGTGTGCGAATGCATCTCTCAGGGTTCGAACTAGTTTATTGTCTCCTTTGAAAGGAACTTGCATGTATAGCTCTTTCCTTTTAGCCTTGAACATAGACGTTTTCTTGGCTAGTTCTCGCATAGTTTTACGGATACCCATTGTTTAGCGACATTTGTCTGATTTGGTCTAATTCCCCTTCATATATTTTTTGCACCCATCCTGTTTGTTCATGGTATCGACAAAGTAACTGGCAAACATAAAGCATGCATTTGGGTTTCACGCGACTTGAACCGTTAGCCTCTTAATTATACGGTGAAAACGTCCTGGACATCGACAAGTTTATGAAATCTGGTCTTGCTGAGGTTCTTTATTTTTTACTGACTGTAAGTAAAGTCTATAAAATACAATACAATAGAATATAACACAGTACTACAAAACAGACGGATGAAAATTAAGCCACATGTCGATTACCGAGATGTTGGACTATGTAGTTCGAAATTACATTTCTGTATAACCATGCTATTTGGCGTCAGATTTGAAGAGTTATCACACGAACAGCTATTACGCAAAGAAATATTTAGTTTGGGCTTGAAGTGTGGCGATCGTTAGCGACAACTTTCGATGTTTCTTTGCCGCTGAATAATCTCATGGATTACTGTCTGAAGTATCCAAACCTGCCATGGTTTCGTCGTCCAGAAGGGACTTTAAATTGATGTCGAACTGCGTCGCGTTGCACTTTACTTTCAGAAACTCAACGAGCACCTCATCACAACTGTTGACCACTTGGTTTGTGTTCAGTTAGCCAAATAATTGTGTTGTATGCAAAAGTATGAGTTACTTGAAACACGGTTTATTCCTCATC
The DNA here is from genome assembly GCA_008360955.1 of Fasciolopsis buskii. Taxonomy (NCBI): domain Eukaryota; kingdom Metazoa; phylum Platyhelminthes; class Trematoda; order Plagiorchiida; family Fasciolidae; genus Fasciolopsis; species Fasciolopsis buskii. The sequence goes on from LUCM01005749.1 coordinate 369,371, forward strand.
GGTTTGAAATTTTGGGTTCGGGGGGATAGGCCTGGACCTGGTGATTCCTCTTCCCGACTTTTCATCTTATGTGGTCGAAAACAATTTATACTTTCACTAAATCTACTCTGGCTCACTCGGCATCAAGTGACACGTCCCACTGAATGAGATAGTTGACTGCCGTGGTCCTTTTGCACTCAGTATGTAGATCAACCGAGGTCACAACTTATGCTAACATGTGCCTACCTCTATCAATGCGTTAGCGATTCCCCAGTTTTGATCGTGTGTAGTACTGTATTGGTATGATTATGAATAGCTGAAAACGAACTGAATTGTCTAAAGTACAAAAATAACACTCACGAAAGCCAAAATAAAATTTGCAAACAAAGGTATTCATTTTCCCTTAAATTTGCTGACGACGAATTCTTTTTGAGTTTTAATCCCATCATTATCCGAATCAGAAGTGAACGCGATAAATAAGTATGTTTTGATAAATAATAAAACTTCTAAAGTCTAGTTAATCATTTGTGCCCGTAATACACCCGCGCAGAATGATCCACTCCGTTTTGATTATAGAGACTCCGTCCTTGGGATCGTGGATCTCGCAAACTAGCGATTTATTTCCGGTACTAATTGGTTTACTGATTTCACCTTTTCGGCGTGCAAGTCTTTCAATTGAAAGGGTTTAACGTTGTTTTAACTGGCCCAATACGGGTCCTTGATTCGTGGATTTTGGATGCTATGTGCAAACCTGTTCCACTATTCGTTCGCACGGTTTTCTACTCCGTCACTTTCTGTATTTCCCATTGACACTAGATTTCTTTACCGTAATCCAGTGTCATGAATATGGATTACTGAATGCTAGTGTGATCATCAGTTTGCGCCGTCAGTTTGCGATAAATCCTACGCACTAATTCCAACCAAATTGTAAAGAACCACCATTGTCATTGCCAATACACCAAGTAATGACGGAATCTAGGCTGAGATAGACCAACGATCAATGCTACACAAACTTTTGGGGCTCTGTATTTTTGTGATGTGCGGACAGATGACCGGAATAACATGGATACTGAGACTTTCTACCTTCAGATGCTCGTCTACTTTCGACATCCCATGGGGATTCCAATCAGATATGTGCTGTGGATGATCCCTGGATAAGTAGCTGAAATACCAGACAGTAGTGCCGCATGACAAGCGACCCCGGGGACAAAACTGTTCGGTCAATAAATAATGCAACATTAAAAAATGTGACACGTATCGGTTGTTGAATGAGCCTGAAGAAAGTTTGTTTTGTGCTTTTGAATGTCTTACTCTGTGACCGATTTGACTGTCCTGTGATTCAGCTGATAAAGGCTTTTCCTTCTCCATTGTAACTGCATCCTGTGTCATTTGACTTGTATTCTACCGTCGATAAATTCCTTGAGCCCCAAAAGGAACATTGGAACATTTGTGATACAGCAAGTTCCAATCAACCAAAGGTCAACACCAACCAAATCTACTGGTTATACTCATTGTGCTGGACTGTCTTGGCTAAAGTTTATCCAGTGGCGTGCACCAATGTGATCTGGTGAACGAAAGCCCGTTTCGATTGAATTGTGGATCGTGCACATGGAGTGGATTGTCCACTTCTCTCCTTGCCTTGTATGTGTGATATAGTTTTGTTCATTTGTTACGTAACTACCACTGACAAATAGCGTCCAGCTATTGAATCGAACCCACGGGTACTGTTACTTCTGTCGTTTCGTTTTGTCAAAACTGCAATTTTTGCAGCCGTAGCTACCTGTGGTTCGGTCGATCAATCTGGTAGCTCTGTGTGACCGAGTCTGAAGTTAGCATGCATTTTCGATCGATTTTGCGTAAAATGACTCTCGATTTAATTAGTCTTGCACGAACCTTCCTCACCAATGGTCAGGGCTAAGGTCAATACCAACCCCAGGCACTATTTTCTACATTCCTGGTAGACATCTTACTGAAACAAAATGATGCATTTGGAAACTTCTGAGATTAATTTGTTATAAGCAGTACATTTTCCTGTACTATTAAAAAGGTGAAAGTATGTTCTTTCATCCGCAAACAAAACTACACTAAAGATCATCCATAGTTTGCGATTTTTTGATCTCATTTTCCAGGTTAGCCAAGAATAACCAACGAAAAATGTCCGACGAATAACCACGTGATTAGTAAATGCATTCATCATCCGCTCCGGAACATTTGGAAATTATGTACTACGGCTTCATGTCATTCAGAATGACTGTCAATAATCCGTTCACCGTGGCTACTAAATGATGCTGAACTATTTCGTCACATTATCAAAAGTACGCCCATTTTATCGCCACTAGAAAGATTTTTCTAATGAAAAAATTGAGCGGGCGCATCTTCATTTTTTGCCCCAAATTTCGTTGGGAAAACCGTAGAGGGGCATTTCCATGGATGACAGTCGAATCGAAAGGAGAGTTCCATTATCTGGAATTACTCAGAGAAGGTTGTGGTTTCAGAGTACAGGGCAATCAGTGGTTTTCTCCTATTTGCAGACAATTCGTTAATGGTTTTTTCTTGCACGAATTCCAATGACAGTCCTAAACCGTTTTGTCTGAAATCAGTCTTCAAGATGTTTACCAATCTTTCTATAATAATCGCATTTCACTTGGGTGTTTTCTGACTTGGCTATTCTCTAGTAAATCAGAAGACCAAAAGACGGACTGGTAATTTGGCAATCGATTTTCGTTCTGTGAAATTCAACGGTTTGCACCATTCCACCCCAATTGCGCTCGTTCTACCAACGAAAAGAATTACGCTAAGCATGTCGGTATTCTTTGAAATGAGAAAAATTGTCGTTCTTCAGGATGCGGGTAATCCAGTGAGTGCAGAAGATGTTCATTAAAGAACACAACTTAGTTTTCATTGATTTTTGTATAGCCTGCAAAGTATGAACACTTATGAGCCAAAAGCTGTGTTAGGCATTCACGTATTTAATTCTCATCGCTCAGATTTTGTTTAAACTAAGTCACGGGTCAGCATTAAAAATCAAATTTGACTGGGAAAAAGTAAGAAGCTTTTTAATGTTTTCTTCTAACGAGTTTAGTTAACAATTCACTTAGTGGGAATTTTGTAGGCGAAATTGGAGATCGCAGTTCTAAATTCCTCACAATGGCAATCAATTTCAGTTTTACCATTATTCTTTCCGTGTTATTGTGTCATTGACAAAGACATTCTGAAAACCGTCGACTGGCAACGGTTACGCATTACAAAATGAACATGGGGGGTCCGAGTCCTCTAACGGCGGTCATCTTTCCCATTTGACAGTGCTTTGTCGGCCCCGACACGCATTCTGAAAGTGACCTGTACAGTCGTTCGTTTAATGAATAAGTAATAGGTCGGGAAGTGACAGTAAATGACATGATACATTATCGGCAGAAACTGCCAAAGTCCCGAGGAATGGTGTGTATTATTACAGTTAATACCAACCTCATGATTCTTACATTAATAATCAATTGGCATAATACTGTTGTTCTTCATTTGCTGCCCAGTCAGGAGAAAAACAGTCGCATAACGTTCGTTCGAAATAATTACTCTGCTTCTTGCTCCTCAAAGTTCTCCTGCACCGGCATAACCTTCCACTTGGGCTGCCAATAAAAATTGACGTTTCCTTGTATCACGCATGAAACTTACGTTCCCTAAAGCCTCAACAAATCGAGTAGTTGTTCCACAGTCAAAACTACTGAGCGTTCATATTAATTATTATCATTACTATATCAATTATCTTTATTCCTTACTGTGTTCCCTGAAGGTCTTCAATTTATGGCCTTCACAAACGATTTTACAACATGGGTATCAACTAGAATGTGCCCAAAAAACACAGAGCAGAATGAGCTTTGCGTGTCATCCTCTTTCAACAATGCCTTTCGCTAAAAAAGGCCTTTTGTCACGTTCACGTGTTACGTAATCGCAGCGTTAGACTTCGTGTTATATTATCAGAAAAAAATTGTTCTCATGAGTCAATCGTAGAATAGAGCACAATTTTTATTCGAGTTGTATCATGACAGGTTTACGAGTTGCATTTCACTTTATCCAGGGTTAGGGTAGGACGAAGTGAGCGAGGCATGGCATCAACTGAGTTTACAAGTTTGTAAGAATTTCTGCAACAGTTTTTCACGCTCCCGTGCCTATGCGCTTCTATAGTCAAGGACGAAAATTTGCGTACATCTTTTTTAGTGATGAATTAATCTACAAGCAGCCGTCAGTTTGCATCAGGGCATATATATATATATGTAGAAAATATAAGTAGTATCTGAATGAATGAACAAAATATGTGCATATACATGCAAACTAGCCACCAACATATTGCTTATCACACTCGTCATCGACCACCCACTTGTGGACGATACAATCTGACACGCATAATATGCTGTAAATAGATCGAACGTGGATTTCGTCAAAGCTTCGTAAAAACAGGATAGAGTGAAGAGTGGTGATGGTGGCCGGAATTCGGGTAACCCCAGTTGTAGAAGCATGAAACCGAATAAAACCTGGACAGAGTGTTTCGTCGATCTAGCCGGCGTTGCTATTCGTGGTCTGCTGTTATTCTTTGACAGTCAAACGTACCACACTTATGTGAGAACAATGGTGCATCGATTCTACGGCCCGCCTTCTCAGTCCACCTAGTCACGTTTCAATAGACTACTGGACCTTGTTTGGTTTTTACATTTCGTTTCAGAACGACAAAACAATCGATTTTCACTGATGCGTAGAATACATCCGTTAAAAATCCTCAGGTGGAAACTGAGTTATTTTTGCATAACTATTCTCTCAACCAGTCCGACGGGAGCTTCATTTTAGAGAACAAACTAGCTTTAAGGTAAGTGGGTTGATGTGACAAATTCACCTGACCAGATCAGGGTCACTCAGAATTAAAACGAGTAAATGGCCATTGACAATTAGAAGCAATAGGTAGCCGTTTGTTTAAGTGGAATATTTGAAGCGTTGATTCGGCCCGACGAGGTCGAATGCGCGGCAGCTGTTTAAAAAGACCTAAATTTAGGAAAGAATATCACCGATTACGCAGAACTGCTGATAAACGCGGGACGTCAATCACATTTGTTGCACAAAAACGAAGAGTGAGAGCTCGTACATCGAATTCCGACCAGCCAGTGCTCATCCAAATCGATTTATTGATTACAGTATCTCCTAATTCTATCAGAGGTGTAGAAAATGACTAGATTTGTTGCGCACAGTATTCTCCGCGAATATATCTCTTTACAATATAGAGCGTATCATCATCGTATAAACTCCATATATCTCACTCTTCTGTTTATCGCTGACCGGTTTTCGGTGCATTTCAGTCACACTTTTACGGAACAACCAAAATTAATTTGCATTCACGTTCAACTTTCGGTCTTTGTGAAGTAATTGTGAAAATTGAGCCTTGCACGTGTGCGTTGCTACCTGGAAAATTGCAATCAATAACCACACTCATTTTTACTGATGTTTATATGATCCAACCACCCTCAAAGTAGCGCTTGTTTCCAAGCAAGCAATGTTACCCAAATAGGTTTCGGTTTTCACAGAACTGATGACGAGCAGTATGCTCTTGATGCACGCGCTGAAATCATCCAAGAAAAACCGCAGCAATCGACTGGTTATTGCTCCAGTTAACCTCATTTTTGTTCTAATAACTTGCATTTTCGAGCTCAATGTGCTTAGAACGAGTACGTCAGCGAATTCCAGCCCATAAATCATGTTTCATTAGTGACACGCCTACCAGTGTTGTGCAGCAATGATTAACTCAAAGCATACCGTCACGTCACGCATCTTGAGGAAAAACCATAAAACTTCCAAGTATCCGGTAACACAGAGGTAAAGCATGTGTCCGCTGGTTGGAATTTCTCGTGTTAATGATACTTTACGGTCCATTGGAAATAAAACATTACAGAGTTGGACTGAGTGGGTTTTAGAACTTTTTTGCTTTAACATTGTTTGAAATTATTCCCCGGATAAATTATTTTAGAACAAAGCATTTTTCTGCAGAAATGAGAGTTTTCAAGTTTTCATTGCCAAGGCCAGAATCGATTACATGTTGCTTCATTGAATCACTAAACCTATTGTATTAATTCCTATAAGTTTCTTTTACAAACATATGCTTGTCTTTTTGGACAGTTTTATTGATTGGTTCGAAGTTGGATCGCGATAAAAAGCAATTTCCTTTAGACCGTGAAAAAATAGTTGTTTAAGTTATTTTGTAAATTCAAACATTTATCGATTTTTCTAAGTAGGTCACTACAAATCCATGACGATAAATAGGTCTAAGGGAATGAAAAGCATTCCATTCGGTTTGCTACGATAGTGGTTATTATTTCACAATAACGTGGATGAGCACAAACCACAAACCATTTATCTTTTACATAATTTTTATGACTTGGCGTCAAATCCGTGATTAGTGAAAGTCGCACTGTTTTAGTTCCTTGAGAATGTTCCAGCAATTTGGTCAGGAGGCTAATGTCGAGATTCACAGGTTGTCAGCTAGCACAAATTACGTCCTGGGGGGCAACGTCCTCACGAGTGGCGTGTTGCATGAATTTTGCCAAAATTCACATATGGGCAAGACAAGAGCAACCTGAACAAGTTGGAACTTTCTTATCGATTTCGGACGATCGGCTTGATTAACGAGACCATCGATAGGCAGATAAGCCCAGTTTGGGTGATACATTTACCAGGGCATTCAATGCTAAATGTGCCCTATTCCTGCAAAGGTTTGTCAAAATCTTATAGTCAGCCTAAACGCGGCTCCGCTTCACGAAACTCCAAGTACGTCCTTCCTTTAGCAAATTTGCTCTCGGCAATTTGGTCTTCTTCACCAGGTGTCAGAGATCGGAGGTAACCAGATAGAAACAATCATTGCCCATAAGCGGGATGTCAACCGCTATCTAAAAGTAGAATTTCGAAGAGCACTGGGGAAACCAACTTCATCACTGAGGCGAATTTGCGTAGCTCTAGAGAGAGAGGTAGAGTTTCGCGATGACGCTGAAAAAAACTAGATAATAGAGAACGGAACAGAATCCTCAGGATCAAGTTAATATAATTATTCACGGTCCATTTCACAGTCATTGTTATGATGATCATTTGAGGTCAAGTCAATAAAGCCACTGGCGACGCTAATCCGAGATCGACAGTTTCAAGGTCAACTTATTTGCAGGACAAATCTGATTTGTACTTACTACACCTACGGATGAGGAGCGAAACCACTGCCAACACGCTGACAGCATCACCTGGACGGGAAACCGAAATGTTCCCGTCCTAAAGTCCGACTTCGGCAATCACAAGAACTGGAAAAATGCGTTCCGGTGGCAGACACCTATTCGCTCCGATGTTCACGGTAAAAATTTCCAATCATCCAAGTGTACCAAAAAGATTCAACTGAAAAATACTACGCTAGGTTTTCTCTTTTACAAAGTCTCCTTTGTGTATTTTTTCTCCTGCAATCACCGTTTCGCGTCCCATTACACACCATCAATGACACTTTCTTTGCGATACGATGCTACGTGAACTTGGAAGTAGCGCGTTCGCGCGACAAACCAAACTAAAAAACGAAACATCGAATCTCGTGCTAGGATAACCGGACAGTTCGCTCTTGCCGAAGCGGATGCCATCGAGATGTGGAATTCCGGGCCCGCATTACTGTTCTGTTCGTAGATGTAACATACGAGTAGCGCTATGTTGGGGTCAACGAAATCATTCCTTGAATATTCCACTGAGACAGGGAGCCCTGGGGTGGTTATGATATCTGCTTATGACTGTGGGTATCAGGAATGACCAGGTAGACATGACAGATTGTGAGCAGGAATCTTGAATACCATCTGGTCAACTTTATAAAAACACGAAGCTGTAAATGAGTTAGAACATGTCAACTCTCACCCAAATACGGTAAGTTAGATTCAGAATTTTACACTCGCTATTCTTCCCGTTACACCGTGTCTTCGTCAGATTTGAAATCACCGGATTTGGAGGCAAAATGTCACTACGGTAACCATGTTCATGCACTATTCAACGCATATTTTGCATCAAATGTCCCGGGAGTTTGCTTATTTTTGTGTTGGTATTTTTGTTTGTTCCATTATGGACAATCTGCTTCCCTTTGTAATGCGTTTTATGCATCATTTGGTTTGGTTTTGTAAGAGTGATCGCTTGTGCTTTGGAGAGGCTGACTATCTCGTGTCGGTCGACATGCAAGCGATATAAGATGTGAAATAACGAGATCGATGCTGCGATATCTAAGCCGATGCGATCAGTGGTATCAACAGTCCCCAGGCCCCATGTCCTAACGAAAACACAAAGCAGGTACTCCGATGCGACCGATACTCGATATATCAGGTTCATCAAATCACAAAATAGCTCGTTGGCTGACAGCAATTTCCGAACCAATCAAAGGAAGCTTGACACTAAATAATCTCCTTGATTGTCAGATCACGAACAATGATGCCCTCGATGTCGTCTCCCTGTTCACCAATGTACCTTTAGTTGAAACGATTTGATTCATGCGGTGTTACCTGTCAAACAGAAGAAATCCATTTAGGAATATCGACTGAATTCTGCGTAGAACTTTTAAAATTTTTTTTCCCAGAGCAATTCGATTGGTAACCAGTTTGTAAATATCCGGACCAAACGACGTAAGAAGTGTATCGAAAAATCGATGCGCCATGTATTGGTTTTTATTGTATAAAAGATATGTGAATGATATATTTCGTCACATTCCATTCAGATACGACAGTCAAGTATTACTAAAGAAATTTAGCGAAGCACATCCGAGCCTTCTTTTTTACACGGGAAGTGGAACAGAACAATTCCCGCCCGTTTCTTAATGTCTCCCTCCAACATGGAACCAGTGGATTGCTAAAACGTGGTGTCTACCGCAAACTGTCAAGAGGAGGTCAGTAAAAATCATTTGGAAGCATTCTCCAAATGCAACAAAATAAAAACCTGGTAAGCTGTCTGACAAACAGAGCGAACCAAATATGTTCTGAAAACAAACTTTAGGACACCCAGGAAACTATGTGAAACTCCATCCAGGAAAATGGGTGTCAAGATGGTTTCTTCAAAAAGATACAAACTTAAGTCCTCAATCGCTATGTTCAGAAATCCCAAACTTTTCACGTAGGTGAGATGCAATTGCTGACTTATAGACCTGCCGAATTTCAACCAGAGAAGTCAAATTTATCTACGCGGCAAAACTTCGACAAGCTTTTACGACAACCGCATTCACAACTAAGCCTCATATTCTTGCCCCTCTGGGGTGGAGGACATTGGTAGAAGATCCGGGATCTTACCCAAACGAGTTCAAGAAGGCTTCCCTACGTGGCTATTGAGAGGGCTCATTAAGACGGCAACCAGCGCGTTGGCGGATCATTTGGCGAAGTCCACTGCGTGTTTGTCAATCGATACAAAGCGGTCAGTCAGAGAATCCTCTTTACGACAGAAGATATCACTGTCAGACCGAATAGATGTATTCAGTCATGCCAAAACAGTTCTAGAGCATTCACGGTCTGAGGACACCAATAAACTGAGACAAACAGACAGGATTAGAGAACCCAGGGATTAGCAGACAATGAAATTATTCATGAGATCGAAGTGCAGCTGTGTTCTCCAAAATTAACATCATGCATTAAAATTACAAAACTCTGCTAAAAGTGTCCGCGTGTTTTGTATTGGCCCGGTGAGAAGTAATGAAAAAACCGATCTGTATTTTTTTGCTTTACAACTTCTGAACGCGAACTACGAGAGTATTTCATGAACATGTTAGTTTGAAGCGTTAGGTACGACGATGTTTCAGAGGATCAAAACGGAAGCTTTGGCGAAATCGTTAAGTCTGGCAATGCCATGTCAGACCGATGCTTTGGGAGGAGCGAATATACAACCTAACTTTGGTAGACCTGAACTGGATGTTCTTTTATTTGATTCTAACTACAGTATTCCACCGAGAACTGGTTACTTCCGAACAAAAACCCCGAAGTAAAGCCTGTATGATAAGATGGAAGAACTCACCAGAGGTTCATCTACCAACAAAGTTTGGTGCAGAGTAAAACTCGTGATTGACCAGAACAGTGGGGAAATTTCGCTATCTAAATCCAAAATCGCGAGTCACCCAAGAAATTAATGGGAACATCAGAGATGAATTTTCTCAAAACTGACAAAAGGTCTCTTGGTGGTTAGGACTAAAATGTAGTTGGAAGAACCAAATGAAGCAAACGCTGTCGATGACAGAGTGCTTTGTCAGTTGCAAGTTGCAATTTTGTATTTGTACTGTTGTATCACCGAAACCCAGGACAAACTTAAGGGACCAATCAAAAGTGACACATCCAAACTGGATGGATCCTTGAAATTTCACAAGCTAGGTGTTCCTTTTAAGACCATTTTTGTGAAAGCCCAATTCTCAAGCTGGTACGGGTTGATGTTGGATCTTCATATCCGGTCCAAAAATGTCGGAAGCCCCCTAGTGTAAATGTGTCTTTTGAAATTGGTAAAATACCGGATACTATTTCTTTAGTCCCTTACAAGAGGTCAACCATTATTTTGGGCTTGCTTTTGACAATTTTATCTCCCCATCAAATATTTCCATCCCCACACCTATTTACTAATTATGAGGACTGATTACGTCGTGTATCCACGATTCATGATTTCATTGTGAAGGTGCTGTACGCAAACAAGACGACGGTTCGAAAATGAGCAGGCCCAACTTCGGCAGATATATTTTATACTAAGGAAGAAAACAAATTTAAACAAACGGACTTCCAGATTGGTTTGACATAAAGGATATTCTTATTTTTACTGTCTCTAAACATTTTCGAAATGTTGTGAATTGTTATATTTCCGTCTGAAAGAAACATTTCATTTCGTTTTAGGGAACAACAGAACGTGTGTCAACTTCCTAGACTTCATTGAGTTGGGATAGCTGAGCTTGCCATCTAAATAGCAATCATTTTATCACCAGTCGAGATGACACAGTCAGTACAAGTGTGCAGTTTTTGGGGGTCCTCTATTTAAAGGGTTGCCACTGTTTTGGATGCTGGACATTTTCGAAGACCCTGACCTGGAAACCGGGAATCTGCGTCCCGTTTGATCTCTCTCGGTTTGATATTTGACCTTAGAAAATTGACATTCGGCCTGAGAGATTTGATCGGCGTAGTTGTGTGCCGTTTCTTAGTTCAAGTATGTGAATATTGAGTGATTTAATTCCATAGTTAGATCCGTGAAAACCCCTCCGATTTGTGACTACGGGTCTGTATGACTTGAGCTCCGGTTCTCTCATTTATTTGAGTTGTCTGCCTCTCATCCTCATGTACACATGATCCAGTCTAATGTGTCGACTGATTGAATTATTCGATGAATACCATGCATCTAGACTTCCGATTGTTCAAGAAACCGAACGGAACCAAAACAAAACCGTTTCGTGCACAGAAAAGCTGCATAAAGTGACCATTATCCAAATTTTCCAAGTTTTGCACGAATGGAACAAATTCGGTTTGGCAAGGACTCAGTCCTCGCAAAAGAGATAGGAGACTAGGGGAAGTTCTCGAAAAAGACAGTTTTCTCTGCACAATACTCATGCGAAACTGTCGTCCAGTTACATTCAATAAGGTCTAGAATCGACAGGGGTTAAAGGAGACTGAATCAAAAACAACGCAAAAGCCGGTTATATAGACCTGGCCTTCAAGAAAGACTGCATACCACAATCACGGTTTGGCCGTAAGCTGAGCATTCCTGGCCGCAGAACGTATGATCCGACTAACCATCCGAACCGTTATTGTCACACAAGCGAATCCAGTCGGATGTCACGTTCAGCTTCAAATCTTCTGCCGTTTTGCCCGCAGTAACACATTAACCGAAGAATGTCACAACAGAGCATATTTCCCAGCGAATGTCCAAATCAAAATCACAGCAAAAAGGAGTAACTTATCCGGATCATGACCCTAGTCGTCGGCTGCGATAACAACCAAAATCACGGATATCCGCACTTCATCTTACAAAACTTTATGGCAAAACAGTAAAGCTATGCTAATTCCATCGTAGGCCAATGCATATTTTCCTTCTTGGTGCACATAAACTGTTAACAAGAATTCATCCTCTGCCTTCGAAATGACACCAATGATTTGCCCTAATAAATTTAACCTTTCACTGGGGTTGACAACTGTTTGACTAGGTAAATCGGCGCCATTCAAATGGCAGTCCAATCAACTCTAGGAAGCGTTTAGCATCATCGGAATGTGAAATCGTGCCGCACGATTCGTTTGGGCTCGAAGCTGAACTTTGTGGAATAGTAGTAGTGGAATAGACCGGCTCGGTTATTTAGGTGGCTGCCTTGCACCCGGCGATTGTGTATCGGTTTTAGTGTCCGCTCTGAATTCAGCAATAGGAAGCATCTGTAGCGTCGTTATGACATCCGATTGACAATCCGCGATCGAGTTTACATTACCAGCAGCAAGGTAGGTCCTGTGGCTCAGAATGATGGGAATTGTGAGCAAATGTACAAAGACTTTTGGGGTGGGATACTGTCGTCTTTGTAATATTCTTAGAATTTCGTGGCAGAATTTTTCCGACAACCCAAGGGTAAGGTGTGTCTTAGGGTTTAATCATTAGAAGGAACAACGAGTGCGAATCAGTCATGATAGTTAGGACATGTTGCATACTTGCCCGCAAAAACCTGCCTCATTGAATGACGTTCCATAAGGCAGGAAATGTTTGGAAGGTGGGTCACGGTGGGCAGTCAATGGCATGAAAAAACGGTGTGATAACTTTGGTACAAGATTCGTAGTTGTAAAGACAGGCAGGAACTGAACTGAATTGAACGTATAATAACATCATTAGAGTAATGAAATAGTGCGAACCATTACCACCCTTCCGAATAGATTATCTTCCTTTAATTCCAAGTTAAATAAAGAACACTGAACTTGCCATATTTTATGCTCTCGGGTTACAGTCCTTTTTTGGTTGCCTTGGAAATACACCAGTGACAGTCTTTACCCAGTAAGGAACGGTATCTTTGGGATGCATTCGGGCTTCTTTATTAAATCCGCATAGAAGCACCATTTTTTTGCAAATTATAATTTCAGGGCAGAAACTTCGAGAACACCTTATTTTGCCTGGGTTTTGTTTTTGGAAGAGTAGTGGTTCGCATGCGAGAAGATGAGATGAAACTTTGTCACCATTTATAGATAATAAAACTGGAAAAACCTAACACAGGAGCCATATGGCGGAGTTTTAACTTAGTGTGAACTAAACCATTTTAGTTTGTGGGGCGGATTTTTCGGGACTACTGGTCTAAAGACGAAGTTACGCAAACTGCGTGTGGTTAGACCACTCAAAATGATAAAGCTTGGGCAAAAGGTTTCACACACACATACACGTACATGAGTGCACACGTTGATTGCCTCAATTTTGTGTAGTACAAGAATCTGCATTAATTCCTCGTCTAACTGATCAGAACCAATAGCAATATGTGTGCTTGCAGCTTCCCTCGGTTTGGTCTGTAAATCATAACAACAGCGAGCAAATAGCTGATCGGAATGACGATGGAAGTGCACTGGAAAATCCCTTGTCTATCACATATGAACTGCAAAAAAGTCAGTTTATTCGATGCGTGATCACACAATAACAAAATGATTGACATCGATCGTCTAGTCAAATTGCCAATCCTAACCAAAACAGGTTGCTGGCTAGCATTATGAATGTCTTTATACGAATGACATGCTGTGTGTTGAGGCGATGTGCCTTTCTGTCACGGACCACCCATAGAACGCCGTTGGTTTACCTACCACAATTTCAGACAAACGAAAGTTAAATGCGGCTATTTCCGGTAACTCAACTGTGACATATGGCCAATCTTGGGCAAGTCAATGTTCTGCAGCTTTGCGGAATACTGAAATCAGGAAATCGCACGTTTTGTGATCGGTTTGTTAAGAAAGATTTTTATCTATTAATCAGTTGGATTGTGTTCAACAGGCAACTGTTCTAAGGTTGCCATTTTTAAAGCTCAGTTCTGTATTGTGTCTATGGCTTAGCTATTCTCCAGAATATTTTGGGCCTGACGATTCGGATGCGGATATTGCATTGGGTGATGATAATTTCGTTGAAGCAAATGATGACGATCATCACTGTTTTGTCGTTAAACACCAAAGCAAACCTCATTGACCGCTGTCTTTTCCCCAACGCTGAGTTCCAATAGAAAAATTAGATATCCAAGGGGAACAGGGAGTGGACCTAAACAGGAGGGAAGAGATAAGAATGCTGCAGCAGCCAAAAAACGAAACGCAGTCTAACTGTACAAACGCACTGTTTCAGTCATTCTGATTCGATAGAAAATGACAACACAATCCCCACTGTTCACGGTTCACTGTCATATCCTTCAGCGTCTTCAGTCAGCAATTCGACGAGTCTTTCGGACCCCAAACACGAATGCGTGAGACACCTACTTTACCTAACTTCGCTGTACATTTTCTCATTTCACGTTGCCACGTCATTTGTTGACCTCCACATGGCTTCTTCCATTCCTTAGGGGAAACACAAAATAAGGCACTGTATGGTAGACGAGTGTTCGCCATACGCAACACATAACCCAGCCAGAGTAGTCTACTAAGCTTCACATGCTGAGATAAGGTATTCTCAGAATTGGCACCTAGTACCAGATTCCATACCTCCACATTACTCACCCGGTCACTCCATCCAGTCCTAGCCACAATACAGCTGAGTGCATTGCGGTAGAGCACACACGGCAATCCAACTTCAAGGAAATATAAGGCAGACGCCACAAATGCTTCAATCCAGCGTAATCCAATGGAGCCTTGGATATACGCATATTTACCTCCACTGTCGAGCTACCATCGTTCGACACGCAGCTACTAAGGTAGGTGAAACGGTCCACAGTCGTTATTTCCTCTCACTTCCAGTATCAAGTTACGCATACGGCACCCCTTCATACCAGTCCCCTTAACATCATTAGGGCTTTTGAAGGCTCAAAACACATGCCAAACCGAGAAACCGACCTCGAGAATCCATCTAGCATGCGCTGTGCAGGGTCCGCAGATTCGAACAGGCACGCGAGGTCGTCCATTTGATTTATGTCCACACAACTTCCCATCATTTCCCAGTTCGGCCGCCACATCGTGAATTCCTCCTATAGCATCTTCTTTCATCTTGTCCATGACTAATCTGAACAAGAACGAGGATGGGATATTTACTCAAACACCGCTACTGTCTGTTCGTATTCTCATTCATTTCTTGGAGAACCTGATAGTTCACTGTATACCTTCACGCGACCAAAAGTACCCAAGTATAATGCTTGGAGTGGATTGCAGACTTCTCCATGCACGCACATCTGGTAAATCAGACTAACTTGAACAGAGTGTTTCCGTGGGCACGGAGTGGAAAAGCGCTTTCTGTGGTTACAGGATACGTGAGTCGATAGGGTGTGGGCTTTTTTTTTGAATAACTGCAAGAGATGAAAATTCTGCATGTCGATGCTCGTCCTGGGCAGCAATCCGGCTAGCGTTCTTGCCGCAAGTGTACGTGGGTCGCAAATCCGGAATTCGGCGGAGGAGCGTCAGTACTGTTCATGGATTTCATCACAAAGGGGTCAAAATTGCGCAGCTCTGTGACAATATTAGGTCGGGTAAAATACGTACGTGCCCAAACGACAGATCAGAGCACATCCGTTGAACGGTATACAACAACGGAACACCTCGTCCGATACACGCGCAGGCTACTTCGATCTTCAATACTAACAACCCTTAAAAGACATCAGACACTGGATTAAACAACAACGGAATTTAAACTAATCGCACGTTGATTGCTACAAAGTCCCCAATCATGTGCTATTCTTAAAATGATACATCAGTTGACTTCCTTGCCTACCTTAACCGAGTAGGATCCTAGTCCCAAATATCACGAATGAAGGAGGCAAGTGATTTCATCAGGGTTTCTCCATCTAATTCGAAAATGATTAAGAAAAGTGTGTCGGGAACGGTTGCTTTTTCTCCCTCCAGAAAGCGAATATTCGATTCCAGTTCCACTTCCGTCAATGGACACCTCCCAAGGATTCGCAGTTGGGGAGTTTCGGACTAATTGCATTAGCTTGAGGCCCAGTTAGACTGATGCCTTGGAAGTGTTTCCAGGTCCATACCTTGGTCCAGACTTTGTTGATTGTCATGGATGAGCCCTCCATTTCTGTCGTGTACGATTTCACTAACCGAAGCTCACCGCCTGTCGGTGCCGTGTATAAGCTGAAGCAGCTCTTAATCATATGTGGCTGTGAACAGTTGCGAGTATCGGGAGTGTTATCAGTGGGGACACTCTGGGTAGGCAGAGCGAACAAAGACCTTAGGTTGGAGACAGAAGAGACAGGATAACAAAATTAGAAGGGGAAGACTCCATGAGCGTATCTTTTTTATATCATGTCACTTCCTTTATGCATAGAACACAATGGTGCATCAAGTGTGTTCAGGAAGGGGGCCGCGGACCAGCAGAGGGCTGCCAAAATTTAGGAATGTTGACCGGCGGGTGAGAGAATTTTTGAACACTACCGACCTTATATCGTTAAATGCCTACGACCCTATCCGTTTTGGCCATCGCCGGACGATACTGTATCAGCTAACCAGCATACCTACTTGAGTGCAATGGGACAGTGCGGTCCTGACCCCGGGAAAAAACGACCGATGCACCCATCTGGAATTCATTTTTGTCAGGCGTGCCAAACTCAAACCACGGGATTGATGCGACCGGAGTGCTGCTGGGAGTCCAGCCATACTAATGCAGAAAAGAACAATTTTAGAGTTCTTCAACCAAAGCCCTTTGGTTCTGTTACAGAGAAAACCTGACCGCAAGGCAAGTTGGGAATTACGTATAGTTGGTCGTGGCAAGCCCATTCTAGCTTGGATCAATTATTTTTTTTCCTCATTTCTCTCCGTCCGAGCAGCAAAAATCAAGCCCAACTCAGCCGGATATAACCCAGAATAACTCACTGTTTTCGAGTAATAGTGAATAGAAAACTTGGCTAAAAATGAATGTTAAACATTTAACTTTCACGTAAATATTAAACCATTTTGTTTTCGCCCACCCGAGATCCAGATCGAAACCCACACTTCATTTTGGGCCCAAAATCTTGAACAAACTCCCACGCAGTAGGTGGTCCCCTTGCTATTCTGTGAGGTCACGGTGCGAAAGAACAATTTACTCTTAATGAATGGCTTGTATCATTATTATTAGTTGATAATAACATACTCTGCACCACGGCCGACGAGCCAGTAAAGTGATGTGGCTTCATGCTTAATGGCGGCACGGTGCAACCTGGACGTGATGATTTGTTCAGTCACTCACGCACTATTGCAGCCATCCTCAGCAGGTATCGGTCTTCGGTGGGTACTTCAAATCAAACGCTGAATAAGCCAGTAGAAAATACTACCTCAGAGGATTAGCATTTCTTTATGAAGAAGCCAGGTTTTATTGACTAACCATAACGTGCGAGACGCTTATAGTGACTGACTTACTGATTGGACATCACGAAGTACACGATAATTTCTCAGAATTAACAACAGCATACTAAAGATGTTCCCTGTTTTAAACTTATGTGAATATTTAAACGAGATCTGGCCAGGAATAACGACAAATAATTTACGCTCGCCTATTTTTTTGTTGTGTGGCCACGCATAAGCATACCATGAAAGCACATACAGTCTGCAACTATTTATTATCTAACAGCCAGATGAGACCATAGCAAACAGAGAGAGAGAGAGAAAGGGAGAAGGACAATGAAGTTTCATACCTGTAGTTCTCAAACCATTCTAGGAACAAAATCAGTAGATGTTCGACTTTTCTGATTGTACACCTCATGTTATTGTAAAGGATTTCGTAAACAGAAACATTAAGTAGCGCACTGATAGTTATGGCAATGAGGGCGGCAAATGTGAATAATCAAGGTCGTTTTAAATTAGGTCCAAAGTGATTCTGACACTGCGGAAGCCGTCGCGATTCGTCTTCACAATCCTCCACTGTGCTTGCAAAAACAATCTGTGGCTGCGCTTCAACTCCCCTGGCCCGTCCCTCCGTCCCAGTGCAAAGCCTTGACAACAAAACAATTAACACAACACGTTCTTGTGTATTCAGGTTATGCATGTAACACCACAAATCCCTTCTCCGTCCAAATTTTTACCCGACTAGTCCAGTCCTTCCTAAAGAAAATATTGCCAAATATAAAGTGATATAATGACATGCGTACGAATCACTGAAAACGAGCTTGTTCGCCAACTTGGTTTCTGAAAAGTGAACTATCCACATCATTAATCACTCATCCATTCAACGTTTTATCGTCATATCCACTTTTTTTATCTTTTGTCATAAAGGCTTCTCACTATTTTCAAGTCCTGTTGTCTGGCCTCTGTTTGATCCCGTTTGCCGTTGACGTGATTCGCGGACACAATTTGGAATTCAAGTTTTCGAACGAAAAAATCGATTACTATACACAAAACATTTCGTTGTAAAACGTACTTGAGGCAGTCTGAATCTGCCTTTGTTTAGGATTTCGTGATTTTGTTCACTGTGTGTTGGTCGAACGTTTGTTCAAGGGGCGTACCGTTCGCTTCCATTGGAATCACAGAAATTGCAATTTGCTCACCTTCTATTTGCGACTGATCAACATTTCTGTGGTGGGAATTTCATCATATTCATAATTTGTAGATATCGCTTCGGGTTTGTACTTTTCGCATTCTCACCAAATTATTACGCCCTGGAACATAAGATCAACCTTCAACGATGAATACCAGGACTGGCTGTTTCTTTTCTCGCATTTAAATCAATTCATATTTCCGGGGGAAATTTGCCGCGGTTGTCTTCATTATATTAGCGGCAGATCTATTGCAAAATATCCCAATGCGGAGGAGGACCTAAGAGTGTCAATCCCCGTACAAGGTCAAACAGTATCGAACAACCCGGAAACAGACCTGGGTAATTCACATTCAACAGTCGTTGGTGAACCCAAATGCAACGGATGCGCTTTTATCCATCTCAAGCTTTGATGCTTACCGGCAGGACAGATAAACCGAGGCCAGGAAAACGGGAAAAGATGTGTTCACACGCATGAACTCTTTCTAGTCAAGATAAGTATTGATTCGTAAGTTATTCAGTCCCATCCTAAGATCTCTCGACGCGGCTGCATCATTAGAAAGAGCCTGTAAGTGAAATCATTTGACATATACATATTCATTTAATCCCTCGACATTTTTCTGCCATTTTTGCACCCGTTTGCGGATGAAAACATGCATACCGTTGTACGTGATTTTAATCATGCTTCGAGCTTTTTCCCTTAAAGTGTTTGACCTAACTGATTTATCCATACCTTGAAACAACGATGACTCTACTCTAGACAGAAATATTACTAACCATCCCGGGTTCTCCCGCGTTAACTAGGTGTTCAAGGTCAACCGGCGTTTGTTATCCATTACTTTAAGAACCCGAAATCTATGCCCAACCATCTTTTCATTCCTTCAAACAATCCAGCGAAATTTGAGTACGGCTGGGCAGTTTTGCTCAAGGCAATAACTTTCCACGAAATCTCTTAGTTTATTATGCATTTCTGATAGCATATTCAGTCTGATTTTCGATATTTGGAATCCCCCGGAAACGCTTCGTTTGTGTAGCAGCCTTACGCATTCATCCATACGCAAGGCGTTCGTAAAACCAAGGCAATCCCTACAAATTTCAGGTTTTCTAGAAAATCATCTGCCTGTCATTAGTGATAAATGGGAGAAGGGTAAAGAATTAATCACGCCTACTTCATCCGGGTCCTGCACAACCACATCAGCGGACGCTTATGAAGAAAAATTTGGGTTACGTCTTGGGGAAAAATGAAAATTTTACACTCGGTTGCAGGTGCATTGAGTAGCAAGTGAGCATGTACGTACCATTCAAATTTTACCCTTTCCTCTTGCCTCAACAATGAATCGAAACTTTGCACTGCTTCTCAAGAACGGGATCGAGACCAGCATACATCTGCCGAGACTAACGTTTCGTGGATCACGGATTACTGAAAGAACGTAACACACATTTCCTATGCCGAAATGTCCCAACTTCTTCGTTCGACCGAAGCGACTGGAAACATAATTCCTGATGGCATGTCCTAACCGCTTCCAATTTTAAGTACATCTTCAGCCACGAATTCATTTACTTCTCTTTTTTGATAGACTTTATGTACATATTACAGTCCCAACCAAACCAAGCCCCATCCCCAAACCCAGATATTTCACTATGAAGATCAAACATTTTCATGTCATGGTTTGTGAATTCGCCGGTTTCCTGCTGACGATTTCACCTTTTCCGCTTGTGGTTTCACCCTGCCCCCCCCTCCCAAATTCAGTTTATTTACAAACCAGAACCGGTTCATCTGGAATATTACCCTATCTTTCTGGTTCATCAGATCACTAACTGCTAGATCTTATCGACAGAATCTGGACGAGAAACTCGCTTAGACTTTTCATCTGTCCTTGGCTCTCTTCTGTGACAAGGCTGTTAGGCAACGTAACCAACAAAACTCAGACGTGAGACCGAACCATAAAAATAGCCACCGTGTTTGTAAATAATTCCAAAGGCTTCTGGTAAATTATTCAAGCACGTTGATCGTGTTTCTTTGCACTCTGCTCACAGAACTGAAAATTTCCTCAACCCTTCCAACGACTTATCGATCTTTCCGTTCGTTCTGGGTTAAATTCGAATTTGTCAACAAGTGTCTATTGCCTGTTCACGTCTTTTCGGTCTGCTTAAAAGCCCGATTCTTCTTTCTTTAATAAAGAGCCACTTCAGTGCAAATTCCGATAAATGCTTTGTAATCAATATCGGCAAAAGCTGAGATGGTCATCTCATATTTCCGTTTGTTTAAACAAACCTAAAAGGTTGCCTTACACAATGAAATGCTGGAGCACGTCCCGAGTGAACAAAGCACCATCTTCCATTTTGTTTGTCTTAGACTGCTTCATTTTTTTTATTGTCCTTCATGCCGGTTTGTCTGGGAAAGCCCGCAAAATCATTCTACGGTGCAAACCTGTTGTCAATGAGATACTATTCCTGTCACGGAGGGAACTATCCACTGTGTGATATACGTGTATCTGCTTTTCCAAATTTTCTCACATAAAATCCTTCCAAATTCTTCCGACCGTCTAAACAATGATAGTTTTTCAAATAGCGTTCTCATTCGTTGGCACGTTCTACTTTCCGGTCCAAACCGTCCAGCATAAAATTTGTAGGAACTCCCCGAATTCTCACCAATCGGGAGCAAGTCGTGACTAGCTTCCCTGGTAATCTTCAGTAATTATTTATCTGTTGTTTTGAATTTTACTTCTTGTATTTTAATAGGTTGATGATTACGTTCATTCGTGACTGATATGCAGACACCTGTATAAGCAAAATACCATGCAAACGCAAATACAAAAGGAGCGTTCAGACTAATATATCACTCATTTGTGTACATATGAAGTATAGTCAACATTCGGTTGAACGGAGTTCCCACGGAGAGGCTATACCATTGGACACGTGATGAAATGAACGTCAATAAAAATTCGCGTGCAAGCTAGCTGAACCCAGTTTTGTTTGAATGAGTTGCTCAGAGGATTTAGGTCGATTGGGAATCAACACTTCGCGGGTATCCTTATTGCACTCGATCCCGACTGTGCTTATTGCACCGTAGCTTTGTGATTTTCTGAAGGTTCAAACTCATTTTTTCAGCATTTATGACTCTTTTCGCCAGGCAAATCATAAGAATTCTTTTCCTGGAAAGTTTGCCAACCACTTTCCTGTTTCAGACACATTTTGACAGACCTATTTTATCTTTTCATTCATAAGTGACAATGGTATTCCAATATTCACGGTGGTCATCGACAATTAGGATTTTTCACTGGTATATAATCAGGCTAATAGCTTTCATTGTTACCCATCTGGCAAGCAAACCTTCATAAAAAACCGTAGGTCTTTGAATGAACGTTCACAGAAAACCAGGGGATGATGAAGATTATCGATTGTACATCAGCAGCTTTAGTGGATTTTGTTGCAGTGGGGAAACATATCCGCGTGACGGAACACAATTTGTGATTCGACTTTGAAAATTCCATTCACATGCAATAAACAAACCTCATAGATTGTGTGAACTAATCGGTTTGCCAGACAAAAATGTCTCGCGTTCTCACCAAAATGCACGAATCTCAAAGAGATGAACACAACAGGTGAAAGTAAATTGAATTAAAGTGCTATTAAATTATACCTCTGTACTACCTAAAATCAACACACGCACACAGCTGGTCGTCGAAGATATGTGCATTTGCAAAATAATTCACCATGTGATATCAGCGCTCAACTCACCATTAGGAGATTGTGGAATCAGTGTACAGCTGTTTCATCCTTGTTAGGAATCATCAGCAGTGCCTATCCGCCGCGACCGAAATTGGACGCGAACCCGGGACGAACGATTCTGAGTCGAACGATTCTTACGGCTTACGCGACCGGGCAGGCTCTGAACGGTTTGCTGAAATTCTTCACTTGATGATGTTTCACCTATCCGTCAGTGATTTGCACGGTCACAGACCTCTGGTGCACCTCAGTCGACCTCCTATTGAAAGTTGACTTATCTTAATGGGGACTTCAGCGTTGATATCACTTATTGAATAATTTCAGGAAAAGATGTGTACTCTGTCAACAGTTTAGTGGATCACGCCTGAGGACCGATGGGGTGAATTAACAGAGCGTTAGTACAGAAGACTGAAACTGCGATCAAGGAAAGAGCTCATTCAATCATTCATTTTCTTTGGCCTTTTTTGTCGTTGAAAGAAATTCATTCCAGATGGAAGAAATGGCCATGTCGAAGGAAGCAGAAATGTAGATTTAGGAATGCTCTTAGTACATACCCTGGACCAACCGATCGATGGTGAGCGAAGAAAGTAACAACAAAGTAGAGGAAAATAAAAGGAATTGTCATGCCGACGTCGTAATACATGCTAGTCCTTGCTCGTTCCATCTCTGCCGGTGGTCATGCTTATTCCTTTCGGATATACGTCATCCGAAACCGACGTGATATTTATGAAGAATTAAACATTTTGTCAAACCTTTGGAGTACTAGCTCGCCTAGCTACAAAATTATTACGTTTAGCATTTGGAGTTTACCAAGTCATTTATCATGGTTTCTCAGGCTAATGCGCAATACTAGGAAACCAACGAAACAATTTACGATTGTTTCATCTATGTTAAGAATCGACAAACCGAACTGGAACACGAACCTTGGACGTACAATTGTAAACAGAACGTTAACGGGCCGGATTTCAAACAATTGCTGGAATACACAGCATCAAATTACACCTGTTGAGAATCGATTTTCACAATAAAACAGTAGGTCTACTTTGGCGACGTTTCCAGTTTATTACTCAAAATTCTGCAACTAGTTATTAAGTACCAGCATATTGGTGGAAATAAACAATCACTTGAATAAAACGAATATGTACTGCTTGGCTGTGCGTTGATGTACATGGAATGACGATAAATTTGGTTCCTGGATCGATTTGTCAGAACCTAATGTAGTTTCGATTACATCAAATCAATGGAGAAGGGCCGTTTTAGCCTATACTGTTTCGGAAGTTGCAGAACATGACAGTATTTCTAACATTTTAACTGCATAACTACGTGCACCGTTATATCAACGCTGTTTCCTAGATATACTTCCTTCACGCCAGTGACCGTTTTTCCTAGTCATGAATGCCGAGGATATTCGTGATTGTTTAACAAAATAATCTGGTAAGTTTAAAATTGATTGTTAACCAAACAACACACGTTAAGTCATCAATTTTCCTCTATTTGTGATCACCGATGGTTACCTTTAGCAAAAAGCCACTAGGTAATATTCGGTTATGAAGGTAGCCACGTTGGAATGTACAATACGAGGGTAAATATTATCCTGGATTGACTTATACTCGTTGGAAGGCAGACAGTTAGTCATTATCGCATCCACCATCTGACAGTCGACTATTTCCACAGATTTTCTATGCCATTAGTGAAACTATTATCAGTCTCTTTGAAAACATGGGAATAGTTCAATATCACACGGGCAGTCATGTCTGCCATCAGGCGGCCGCAGATTGAATTCACATTTTCATTATTTATGTCATTCGTTCTTAAGAACGTTGATCGAGGCTTTTCTTTACCTTTCTTTTGTCTTTTGCTTCCTTTACTAATGAAGTAACAGTGTACATCATTTTTCAGGAATGGGACCATGGCAAGCAGAGGGATGCCTAGCGGGGAAGTTGATCGGCGTCGGGAGGATTCGAACCCGCGGCCTTCACGTCCAAGCGCCACGACCTTATCCGTCTGACCATCGCTAGCAGGCCATGTACTGTGCGCCATCAAAAGTACCCATCAAAAGTTCGACCCAAAAGCACGGCTCAATATTTCAACCTGATTTTCATTTTGAAATATGCAATCAGAAAACGCTGAGCAAAGGAAAATTTCAAATTAACAATAAAATTAGTAAACTGAACAGGAATAGGAACGACAAAATGTTTCGAATGGTAGCGCACTGCGGAACATATTATGTCCAACCGGTTCGGTGGAAGGTTCTCGTCCATTCTAACATAAGACCTGCTATCAACCCACACTTCCATTAGGGATTAGTCATTTCGTACCATCTTCATACATAACACTTGACTAGACGAACGACACACGTTGAAGGAGCTTATCTGTCAGCATACTTTGCACATGCTATCACAAGTTTAATCAAGTTCATTCCTGTACCCATTACGGAGATTCCATTCAGTAGCTCAGTACCCCCCAATCCAATCGGAGCTTTTTAAAACCAATCCTCTGATTGTAAACGCACAATAATGCAAAGAGCCTCGGTCAAGCACAATTATTTCATGAAAATGTCTAAACTGTATGTTTTACACTCTTGAGACGCGGGTTGTAGGGTTGGGTCATCCAACGTGAATACTTTATAAATCAGCCTTGATAGTTAATCATATGTCATATCAAAACAGTGGATGCGTAAATCGTGTCTTCTGGACACTTGGCGACAACTGATTTGATTTCGAACACTCGTGTGAGACCAAGTAGGTCGGTTAGCAAAACCTGGCTGCTCTATCGAACTCCTGTCGTGAAAGATCACCTTCCCTAGAAGCCAGTTCAGTCTCGCAGTTAATATACATACCGAAGATGTAACATATCCGTAGCTTTGTGACATTGCAATTAAGGTTGAGAAAATCTTTCAACTGATACGGGGTAAAAAGTACCAAAGGACACAACCCCGAAAGAAGGCTGTACTGCGGTGTATAAAAATATACCTGAAATGAACCTAAGACAATTCAAAATAAAAGGTACATTCGATTACAAAATCCCAGAGGAAGCATATCGACGCAAAATAGACAAATCACAAGGAACGGTCTAAAATAAGTCATCTGCAAATTCAAATAACTGAAGAACTACGACAAACACAATGTTGGGCATCAAAGCGGGATTTCGCGAACGAAAACTGGCCACAAGAAGACATGATTGTGTTTCACGGACACCCACGGATTAGAACCAAAGATGTCAGACGGGACCAAGCCTACAATCTTCAAATACGTACGGATTTCAGAAACTCTGAGCAAAAGGGAGGACTCGATGCGATCAACCTTCGTTGACTCACATTCGAGAACTCAAATACCAAATTAACGAAGATTTTTCAGTCCGTTTTGCCATGATGGGAAATTAAATCCGCAACAATTAAACTGACCAATTAAAAATGTTCACATGTTAGTAAATGGAAGCGTTTGCAGTTCACATCTGGAAAAAGTGGGAAAACAAAATACAACAGCACTTTCAAGGTCATGGAGCATTGCTAATTCAATTTTACCTCCAGAGTCAATCCTGGCCGCTCGTTTGCTAAATTAAGCAGCTTTGCAACGAGTTCGCAATTGAATGTGTAATTGTCACAGGCTGTTGGCTAAGTTTCGCGTGGCTCCGAGTTAGTTGTTTTCCTCTCTTTTCCATTGCTGATCAGGAAACTCGCAAACACTCATGGAAGACCCATGATCTAGGGCACGTTGTTTGTGTTAATAATCCGGGCCAGTACGACGGAATAAAATCAAGGTCAACTTATTTACAAAGATCAAGGTCATATTCGAGGTTCGATTGTTATAAGTGCAGGGTAGCTCGTAGCTTATTGTAAGTGACTGATTTTATCAACTGGATCGGGAGTGAGACTTTAGCGATCAAAACATCAAGCTCAACTAGCACAAAACCTCTAAAGTGCTCATAAATTGCCCGGGGTTTTCGTTTTGTTGATATCCTAACCCTTACGTAATCCCTAATGAGAATTCGCATGCATGTGATAATTTGGTTCACCCCTGCAGCCTAGCTAATTAACGTTCATCTGTTGCATTTCTAATCCGATAGCTGGATAATCAAATTTATTCGTAATCGTTTTCTACCCTCGTCCTAAACTAACAGGATCGTTTTTTGCTCGAAGCGTAACTAGTACGAATAATCCAATTCCAGAAGGACACGGTTCAAATAGAGAAACATTGTCTTTATTTGCCCATAGTTTGTATTTATGCGCGTATAAACACTGAAAAGCATGCAAGCTGACACACTCATCCTCCGGTCGAGCTTTGTTGCTACTTGTACGTACATAGGTGCCAAAATGTCAGCGCACTGAAACTGAATGTGAAGTAAAATCCACGGAGGGTACCTAAGTCAGCCTAAAAAACTGTGACAAGTTAGGTGAATTGCCATCTGTTATTCAGTTTCCATTTGTTTTACCTATGAAATGCACGGAGTTGATGCCATGAACCGATCAAGATGAAAGCAAATGACCGGATTTTTGCCATTGGTGTCACTGTGCGAATTCACTTCACTACAAACCACCAGTGAATTTGCAAAACCCGTAGTAGTAGTAGTAGTAGTAGTAGTAGTAGTAGTAGTAGTAGTAGTAATAGTAGTAGTATAAGTAAATTGGCAAATCGTTGACCACGAACGTGTCATCCAATATTTTTGATGACTCCCATGAAAGTAGCTTGAACGTGGATTATGGAAAGTTCATCTGAGCCTAATAGACTAACCTGGATGACCAGTAGTCATATCCTGCCATTAGGTGATGCTTTCAACCTTCTAACGCGTAAAAGGATATTCGATTTGTCACCCAAATGGTACAATCTTCACTAACTTTACTCCCTACTTCATCGGCCCTTCAGCTTAACGGTCAGTGGTGGCATTTCATGAGTGTTGGAGTATAATAAATCATTACCCAGCAGGTCGGATATCCTGGCAACCAGGATGTTCGACTCTGTACACGGGTCTGATCATGACAGTAAAAGCTGGATAGCCAATCTACAATGAGCCATTTTATTGTCAGCCTTATATAGAAGATAATGAAACAACTTGCTCTCCAGTGCCAGACGGGGAAAGGGTGCCACACCACATACACATTTCAGAGTCAGACAAAGACATATATACAATTCTAGCATGCAAATGAATAACTCTGCTGAATCTTTCAAAATTAAGAGATCTAGTTTCGTACCACATTAACATGTTTGCTCCCTCATGGCAGCGAAAACTCCAAGACAGGGACGAAAATAAATCCCATCTCTGATCATATTATTATAAACGTCCGTGCGCTTACAAATTAATGGCTGGCGGTTGTCAAAAGGATTAGGTCATGGCGTATTGACTTGAAGGTCGCGGGTTCGAATCCTCCCGCTGTCGGTTAACTAACCCACTTGGCAGCCTTCTGTTGGCCTCAATTCCCTTGGAAAATTACTATTTCATTGAGAAAGAAAGTTAAAGATAGATGAAAGACTTCGGTAATCGAAATGCAGTAAATTAGAAGGCTGTCTGAAGTATGAGTTGAAAACAAATGACCTGCTTCCAAATATACACTGCCAGGAGCTAACAGGCAGTGGATCATCTAAATGAGAAAACATCCCATATGCACAGTTTTCATCGAAGTCGATGCTTAATCAAACCATTTCTAGGGAGTTGTTTTCACTCGCAAACTTAGAAATCATACCAATTTTGGCTGGGAAATTTGAACGACGGACATCCTATCAGATATCGCGTCTTCTCAAACCCGTTGTTCAGACTGACTGTCTTACCACTGCATGCCACATCTCAACCATCAAATGTCATGTAAGACCTAAATTAATTTAAAATTTGCTCAAACTGCATATGAAATGATAATCAGGGGAATTCGAAGGATTGGCTTCGTGACCCATTTGGCAACCAGTAACTGCGATGATGAACAGTGCTCATTCAGGACTTCAATCTACGGAGCATGCAAAGCAGCTGTTTCCAATTTCAGTCCGGCGCTTTATTCCGATCCTGTGCTTTGATACTAATAACCGTCGTCTAACGCACGCAGTAAGCTAATCCATCGTGTACTGTCAATAGGCAACGGAACTAGAAGAAACAGCCGGGAGCACTGTTCGGCACTCTCATCTCAGCGACTGAGCAGTAGCGGTGCATATAAATTTGACCGTCGTCGACTTCGCTTGTAAGCTATGATGCCGTAATCGTCCTAGTTCCAAAGCTAGTTCACTGACTGATTTCTACCTACCTGTTAAACCTCTGACCCTGTACGGAAGACAGAACTGCTCTGCAGTCTCAACTTCTTCATACTGTCAGCCTACATAACAGTCTATGGAAACTGGTGAAACTAATAGTCACCTTTTTATTTTGTTCGGCGTTGAAAGATTGGATATCAAAGGGTTTTCTCTGTCATACCGACTTATAAAGGTTTTGCACCGCAAGTTAAGTAATCAAGAAGACAAGAAAAGAGCCAGTAAAGTGGGATTTTAAGTAAACCGCTCAAAAGTTGTTCAAGGGTTCTACGGATAAACGGAGTCATTTGATGGAATGTAATTAAGATTTAATTGTCTTTTATTTTAATCCAATGGTTCATGGGCTACTGGTCAGATTTTTGTTGTTTGGTGCAAACCACCTGTTGATTTCCTAAAATAAACTTCGGTTCTTGGCAATAGTTGCTTGGTCACAACCTTCTCCTTTGATTTATTCTCCTAGTTATAGAAACCGGTGCTTCGTGTCGTTTCCGTAATGAAGAAAACGAAAGAAGAAAGAAGAAGAGGAAAGAAGTGGAAACAACGTGAATTACTTTTCTTGACCGAGTATCGAGGAAAGTAGTTTAATTTGTGGTGATCTTATAACTGACTGCCGGTTGAAGTGCGTGAATTGATATCACATCTCCGTCACTGGGTTTTCAAGGCGCTTGCTGGTGTACTTTCGCTTATTTGCCTTTTGTCGATGTCGTGTGCTTTGTTTGTCCGAGCTGACGATTCACGCTGCATCCGGCTGCATGAAAGCAACCGGACTTATTCGGAAGCTGGACAACCTGCGATTCTAGAGCGAACTAGATCGTGAATCACGGTCGAAATGAGTGAATACAAATTCTCAACATGTGAATGAATAGATCAGAACAGTTTTGTCAAAGCGAAATACGAACTTCGACTCTCGACCGGTTGGAAAACGTCATATGCAGCAACAAAGTCTATGTTACATTGCATTGGATTACCGGCAAATCATTGGGGTGAGGTACTGTCCGCAACATTTATTTTCCCGTCTTATCGATTAAATCTTCAAATCTGAATAATTCAACCCTTCTTTTCGTTTCCTCAATTGGTTGATAGACTATTCGACCGGAAAGGCACAACTTATTGGTTTTGGTCAAGAATTTCCGTACACATTTCACACGGAAGCGGGATACTTCAATTCGTTCTTCCTTTCGCCCATCGCGTGAATTAAATGCGTTTCATTCAACCGCATTTTGTGAGCTCATCAAGAAAGTAGAATTTCATTAGGTTCTTTGCAGTATCATTTTATTTGAAGATTTAACTTGAGGATTATTTTGTTCAATCATAGGTTCCCCTCAACATTTTCAATGCCGACATTATATTCTATCCAACTTTGAACTGTGGATGATGAAAAAAAAAATTGGAATAGACCGATATTGACACTGGATTGGGATTCACTGAATGCCGTCCGTTATTAACTTAATCGTACTAACTCCTAGGACTGCTGAATTCAACTAATTCGGTCCAAACGAGCGCCCTACTTTGATCTCACGGTAAGAAAACTGCCAAAACATTCGCAACGAGGATTAAACAACGGAATTGTACTTTCAGGATTGTCAGCGTTTGTCATCGGTTGTCTGCTGGTTTGTCCAATGTATTCTGCTGGGCATTCCTTGCAAATGATTTTGTAGATGCAGTTGTTTTGGTCTTGCACACCGACTTGATCTTTAGCTTTTGATAAGTGGCGCTTCAAAGTACTGTCCATCCGGAAGAAAGTGTGAATATCAAAGTAACTGAGGACCTTTCTTATTGCTTCCGAAGTACCCGATCTGTACGGAATTCCGACCGAGGCCGGTTTCTTTTCCTTCTTCGTCTTGGTTGTTGATATGCAACTTTTCAGTTGTTTTCTTATGAGGCGTGGCGGATAGTGATTGTCTTGCAGGATGTCGTTTAGACGTCTTCTTCTTCTTTTTCTTCTTCTTTACGGTCGATATCATCACTGCATAGTTTTGAAGTATGTTGGCTAACGAGTGTCCGTTTCACGCCTCCTGGATGAGCTGAACTGAAGTCCAAATACTTATCCGAATGTGTGGATTTTCTGTGATTGCGGATATTGAATTTCCGTGAGTCGTTAACTTTCAACCGACAATCTAAGAAGCTGAGGACTCTAATGGTGTCTTCTGACTTCATTGTGAACCTAATGAATTCAAATTGATTACTGAGAGCTTGACGAAAGCTATCTTTTTGTGCTGACTTTATGATCGAAAATGTATAGTCGACTTACCGTACATACAAACGTGGAGGGTGAATACAATTCATTAAAGCTTTTGATTTAACCGAGTGCAGGAAAAGGTTTCCTACACTAGGGGATATGGGCGATTCAGCCATCGCTCCGCGCGTCATAGCAGAGGGACATGACACAGAGTTTTGTTGCTTGCATTTATCAAGCATTTACTATAATTTCAGATGCGATTTGAAAATACTAAATATCACTTTGCTTGTGATTCGTTGCAGCAGTCCCGTCTTATGGCTTTGCTAACTGGTTGGTATGGTGCAGCTATGGTTGTTTCGAGCTAAGATCATCCTAAGTCGTTCGGAGCAAATTTGCCAGGTTGAAGTAATAATCAAAAACAACAAACAAGAAACATTTGAGAGTTCAGACAATAGAAAGTGATTTGGTTGGCGGGTTACTCAAACTCATTAGTGGTTCAAACGTGAAAATTCTCGAATTACATGAATTTTTATTGGTAGATCCCGGTCGACTCAAAGGGCAGTCTTGCTCTGGCGGAGAATTCAATGTGGTAAAGATCAGATGCTCCAGAATTTAAGCGGGTGACCGACAATACTTAAGTAGAATGTCTGAATATCATCTCGCGTGGCCTCCAAGGTCAGCTTGTAGAGCATACCTGGTGCGAATATGTTGGTTCCAGTCATACGTGAGTATGATTCCCATCGAGTTGAAAGCCCTTCTACATTTGCATCCTTTCTAAACAACAGGGAGCTCAAAGACGGATCCGTTGTTTTTCGGATATCTCCTAAGAACGAGGTACAGTTTTATCTCATTAAACAAAGATGGAATCAACTTGAATCTCAATTTCTACCATTCTTTTTCACTAACATTTTCCAATAATCGAGGATAAACGGTCACTTATCACTGGCAGTCTTTACGTTATATAAAATGCACTTAACAATGATCACAATTCTTGAAGAGTTTTGACTGCTTCGAGTAACACTACGTTCGGTAACCAAATCTCCCGATTACAAATGTTCATTGAGACTAGATTAGCCTGCCCGTGCGACAATCGCTGTCAGCCATAATCTCCTGAGAGCAAATTTGTGGGCGCGATTGCCCGGTTACAGTGAAATCCTTGGTCCTTTGTAGCGTAGACAAAGGCTTGTGTACAGTCCATTACTTACAGTTAAATGATCAATCTTATGGCATCCGCTTTGACTGAAACGGCTTCTGCACTTCGGTAGAACTAAATCCGGAGATGCTGAAAACATCGCTGTTGTTTTCCCATAATTTGTCCGAGTTGAATGCAAAAGCGTTGAAAACAGTTAACAGCTCCCATTTGTAACTATCCTGGACTGTAATTATCAAGTCTAACAGGAAAGTGTGTTCTTTGTCTCATTTTCCCTTCATTTTACCTGCTTTGAGGAGATGAACTGTAATCGCTGGAAAGTGACCAAGCTGAGAACCGAAAAGAATGGAAAACGATTAGAAAGGCCAAAATCGAATAACACACTTTGGACCATTTGACCAGATTTCCATCGAATAGTTGGGCTTTACTAAATCGTGAAATGAGGTAAAATTTGCCAAACCGGTTCAGCCTACTTTCAGATTTTTCGTTGACTGTACCTCATTCTTACAAGTGCCGTCAAGGTCAGCTGAAGATTGCCATGTGGCCGGCATCACCCGGGAACGGACGTACTCAACTCCGTGACAAGCATATTAAAACGTCTTCACGCTGACTGCTTGAACATCTTCAAAGTTACTTTGCATTGCATAGCAGGGAACTTCCGAATCAAATCTGCCGGACAATTATCAACATGACGAAACTTTTCCTTGCCTTGGTTTGCTTCATTGGTTTGCTTACCAGATAAACCATTAGATAAATTCAATATGAATAGTCAGCACTTTTATTTGTTGGTATAACAAGGAACGAATTTTGCAGAATATTATTCCGCCTTCATGCGCGAGTTTATAGTTGAGAATTTTGGCCAGAAATAGACTGGTAAACACTAACATCTTTATAATCGTTTCCAATCGATACCGTAAGCAAAGCCTTGAGGCAACTGGAAATGACCGTTCCATTTCAAAATGTACCCTATTTGCACAATTAAGCCCAAATAGATCGAGGCAGCCTTGGAAGAAAGAGATGGTAGTATTCGAATTTGTATAAACGAGAGCGGTGGCCCAGAACTGAGCCCGTCACATTAGAGAAAAGTTTTTTTTCAATCGGTGCGGATGGTATGCATTAAAAATATAAGTATTGCAAAAACAATGCTCTACCTAAACAAGGACTAGCTAATTTCATAGGATTCTAATTGCTTGGCTTTTTCTGTTCAGATATCCATCGTCTGAGTACCGATCGAGCTGATTTTGTCACTGACAATGATTGCGAGGTGTCGGTGATTCAAACGTCAAACTCACCGGGCGGAATCTCATCAAGGGCAGCAAGCTGAGCTAGGAGGAGCACATATTTAAAAGGAATAATATTGAGAAGGAAAAATGATCTCCGGTCCCAGGTGCTTGTTCTTTGACTTCACCAATCTCAAACGTTCTCAGATTAACTACAGGATGGTGACCGAGTTGTTTTTTTTCATTGTTTTAAATAAAATGACCATAATGCAGAAGAATCATTCGTTTGCGATTGTTTGGTCAGCCAAAAGACGTGATTTACGTTGGCCTCTTCTCGAACAACAATTCAGCACAAATGGAACAAAGAGAATTAACATCAAGCATTGGAGTTTGTTATTGCTTGTCCAGTATGCTATAGATTAACACGGGTACTCGCGCTTTTCTATTTCGGATTCTGTCTAGAGTTTAGTTCAGTGAAACTGTGATTCAAAAACCAGTCTGTTGCGTAACGGTTAATTATGATTCCAATATCTACTTCTTTCTCAGTCCAACTTGCCTTTGGACCGGTATTTTCCGCGCGAATAACTCAAATGAGACAAAGCTGACCGAAATGGCACGGTATGTCATTGTATTAGATGAAACATGTCATTTCTGGGTTATTTTGCTTGATTATTTGCACCTGTGCGATTGCCATTGTTACGTCAACTGTTCGCGTCATGACTTGATCTCGTTCAGTGCACATGATGCAATATTTGTATTTTAATTGCCCCAAACCGGACGGTTCAAATCACGATACAACCTTCTACGTTTGTCTGTCCGCAATCTCGCTTTCCAGTTATGCCAGAATGTCATCTGAATACTGTGAGCCAGTCGGATAACCTGGTCTCGATTTAGTCTTGCCATTTTTCTTCGCCATTCCTCGGACACGACCACGTTGGACCAATGCATGTGTACTGATTGCGATTTGTGCACCGCGGTCCGTTGCCCCGGAACCTTCGATAAACAACGGGACATCTTTATCTGATTCCGAGGCAATGTTGGCCAAGTTATCAACATGTCAAACAGTCTGAGCCAAAAGGTAATTTGTCTCTGTCTAGGACGACAAACAATTCAAGCCAAACTAGGAATATCCTAAAGCAAATATTTCTTCATTCTGCAAGTGTGGACCATTGGAAAGTGCAGCAAATGCTAATTGTTAACATTAAAACCGGGCCCCCAAGTCTATTGGGATATGGGGAGATTCAACTTCCAAAATAAGTTGCCTATCAAATATAATCACTTTCACTTATGGAATTGTTTATCATTTGCTTTACATAGGTTTTAGAGAAGTACTCAGTGTCAGTGGCATGTCTGACGGTATTTCGGTATCCTGGAATCGAAAAAGGTAGGTTTTACACCACAAAGTATAATCGTTTTTACCCAACTGTTCTCCATAGCTACTGTACCACATTTGGTTCCCTCAGCGAACTTATTGGGTAACGTGCATTCAGCCAAACTGTTAACTACTGAATGTTAAGCAACCAGTTCGCTTGGGAAGTTTGTTAACCTGTCTGCTTATCGAAAGTTTTCCGTAAGATTTTTGAAGATATTTTAGGTTGCATGGAAACCACCACTGAATAGATCATTTCTGGCTTCAGAAAACTACGACATTTCTTTTGAAAAGCGTAAATACCGGAACAAGAAGAAACAACCAGGGAATAACCGACAGCCTTCTGGCAAATAATTTCGAAAACTTTGGTTTCAGGTTCAGGTTTGAATATTTCTGAAATGAAACCATGACTATCAAATCGAGTAATAAACATCAAGTGCACAGAATGAAATGCAGAAAGTGGTAACTTTTAGGAACAAAGCGACACAAATTACATCAACAACATCTGCAAATCGCTTCGTCCAGGCGGGATTAGAAACGAAATGGAGACATCCAATTAGCAGTCGTTTGGTCTGTTTAGTCGAACAATAATACACTAGACGGTGCGATGTAGAGCTCAGAATTATGGTGAATGTCATCACATCACCCCTATCTCTCTCAGTTAACAAAGCGCCGATAAAATTGAATCTCTAGTGAATTTCTGTGTTAGCCCATCTGTTTTTGCTAGTTGCTGCCGTTAGGAAGTTCAGATCAAAAGGTTTTGAAACTTTTCACCTCCGTCTGTGGATCAGATGCGTGAGTCCAAAGTGAGCGGCCTCTATGGACACCCAAAAATACCAGTTCTCGGAGATTTCCCCAAAAGGAGAAGGTCATGACGTAATGAAATTACCGTTTTGACCTCGCGAACACGATGCAAGCTGAGAGTAGCGTAGGAAAGGGAGTCTACGGAGGACTGAAGATAAATGGTTGCCCACTAAACTATAATTAAAATCAACCAAAATAGCCGCAACCAAACGAATATTCAAAAGGTTTCACCATCTCTAGTATTCGGCAAAAAAAACGAAAGCAACTGAGATGCGCAACACTAAAACATCAATACGCTCTCATACGCATGACAGTGAAATCTATCGATCTCCTAAAAAGCCGCCAAGTAATAGTAGTTCTCATGAACCAGTAGGCACTTTGGCATCAACCCTGCCGAGCAGTGGCGACCGCATAAATCCGCATTTTCGATCGGAAGCTGCATACGCCATTCATTGTCTGTGGTTGGATAAGGAATACTATGACGACACGCAACCGAGTAAGTAGTCACTTGCGCCAACACAAACCAACCTTACAATGGAGTGAATTGCATTAACGGCTTTGTACCACTAGGCCAATAGAATGCATGAGGGCAAGATTAAAAGCGTAGTTTTGGATGCTCGAACTAGAGAAAAGCGTGAAATGTGCTCCATTTGATCAACTCGTTAAATCGATACACTGAAATCGGTAAACAACAGTTCCCGTTGACAAAACCAAGCGACACCAATGCTGCTCGAAAAAGAAACGAACAGACGGAAAACAGACCGGAATAAGTGGAACTAGCACTTTCGTATACGCCTCGAAAAGTTCACATGGGATAACGAGTCTTAGTTTGGACCAGAGTGTCACAGTGAACAACGTGTGCGCCTTGCATTTCTTCCTAGTGCACAGTTATATATATATATATCATACTGTGAAATATACGCAGGATTCCATATTGTCCGATCACTTCCTAGGACATAACACAGTATGTAGCCAACGTAAGATGTATTTTACCGAGTGATGTGCAAACATGTGGTTTATCTCTTTTGACAACTGCGACTGAACAACAAGCTGGCATTTTCCACCTGAACCTGCAGTGAGACGATTGCGGGACATAATTCTTCTAAACGTCCACTCACCCTTGTTAAAAAATGTCCAGTCTGTGACAGCAAATAGACAGTAATCTAATTGCCTGACAGGTACAGTTACATGTGTTCCACAGATGTGGGGTTCTGGTGTCCAGTTATGTTCCCAAAATCAAAATAAACGTCGCTTACGTTGACCATGTCAGGTCGCCAATAGAATAAATTTCTAGTGTTCTTAGTACGACAACGAGCGTAATCAGATAGCGATTAGCAATTTTACGATCCAAGCACTGCGCTGTTGCTGATTCGCTTTAGTTGTTTCCCAAATAATGTGCACATTTCAGATTCGATAAAAAGGTGAATTGAAAATTTTTATCCATACACGAATAACAGACCCAAACTGTCTGCGTGTGAATTCCACCAGCTGGCATGCCAGCGATCGTTTACTTCTACCGCTGAAACAAACTTGTCCACGATATCATGGATTTGAAAGCACAAACAGAATTGAAGATCTTATTTTAAACAAAGCAACACCGTTTCGGACCACTACAAAATAGGCGAAACCATCAGTATCGTGGATTCGATCGAAATATTGTGCAGTGGTTTTTCGGGTCATTTGCAAGTCTTGTTCAGACCTCATTCAGTGGTGGAATGATGCGTCCCTGAAATAACTCACAAGTCAATAAGGCAAAGACGGAAGAGATCATTGCAAATAAGCGTCCATCTAACATTCATTCACAAGATTTTATGTCGTTTCATGCATGATTTTGTCTTGTAATTGGCTTTTGCTCCTTGCAATCGAATCCAAAGTTTCACGGTGAAATGCTGGCTGAATGTTTTCCCGACCACGGAAGTACGCGTAAAGTGAACAAGCACACACACACACACTCAGGATGGTAAACGTGATTGAACTGAACTCTCGATGGTTCTTGGTATACACCAAGCTCATTTCGGTGTATATCTCTTCCTGCTGGTTCTAGTCTAGCATCCCTCGACTACTTCGATTTTCGATGGCAATTTGTTGTTCCTTGGTTTTTTAACACACTTGACACATCGGAACCGTATGTGGTTCTACGCTACTCTAAGCTTCGTGGTTATGGTTGGTGGGTTTTTCTCCTCACGTGTAGTGGGTCATACGCCCAATGGTTCCTCTTCTTTCTTCCACGACCTTCATAAATCAGGTGTACGTGGGAAATACGTTTCCGGCTACCTAGTCTCTGATGCGTGACTGATACGTGAACTACTACGCATTATCATATGTAATCTAAGAGCTCAGGGGAAGGCCTTTTTTGTTTCCCATTCTATATCCAGATTTTCTGGTTGAAAATAGGTAAAAAAAAGTAAATTAGACGTTCACCTTCCATAAAATATTGCACAAGAAAATTTGTTGTTCAGCCTTATTTGGTGAAACAATGCACGAGATCAGCGCACCTATTGTACATTTTACAGAAAAAATGGATTCGATCAAATGTCCCGACTGCGAAACGGTCTGGTATACTAAAGATAACCGAAGTCCAACGTCTAGATGCACTGACGTTGACCAGGACTATGAAGAATACCGAAGGGCGTCAGGAATCGCCAATGCGGGTATATTTCTGTTTGCATCAATTATCGGCACTAGACAGTTGAAAGCTGGTTCAATCCCGGGCTCTATGTGCTCATCTTGTTTTGACATCTGTAGCTTAGTCGAAATAACAACCGCCGAAACTGCAGTAGACTTTTAAGATTTGGTAATATTTTAGGCGAGAAATGATGCTGTATAAGATAAGGGTTTGAAATGAGGCCAAAAGTTCAGTTACGTTTGGTTTCAATTCGACGAGTCAGGTGACAGTGAATCCGGGTTGCTTCCGGGATACAAGGCCGGTTAACAAACCCGCTTGAACTCAGGTGAGCGACTTGTGCTAAAGAACATGACAGACTGCGATTCAGGAAGACAGAATGAAGGAACCAACCGTTCAACCTAACTCTGAAACAAGGAAAACGTGATCGGATTCTGCAAAACGTTCGGCGATGAACGGGGCGCCGTTCGAAATACAGGCCAAGGAAAAGATAATTAGCCCGAAAGACGCGGGGTAATCGGCCAATGAACCACATCTTGTATGGACATGTGCGCATCGTTCGATTGTGACGATTTAAAGAAAAACAATCGTACCGACCGGCGAGAGGCCATTTTGATTACTCTCGTCGTATTAAGCTAAGTGGGCTCGAATAAGAATCCAGATGACCAATTGAAAACAGCAGATATAGTGACAAAGATATGCAGATTATGAAGAACGCTGAATCAGATAAACTAGTACCGTTCCTAAAATGGAAAGTGAAAAATTACCACCCGAATGACTTGCATTTTTACAAGGATTCCTTGCATGAGTTGATTCGGCGGCTATTACAGAATGTCCACGTTGACTGCTAACTGCCATTAGCGATGTATATCTCATCCAACAATAACCTCACATTTGGTAAGTAAAAAGCTGTCAGGATGACATTTGGAAACATGAGGAAACAAATTTGGCGATCACTGATAATTTTGCCCAGTCTGCTTTCTAAAATCGGTGGTTACTCAACTGTTTGCACACTTACGGGGACAAATCACCGGAGGCCATCACCCAACACGATCCTATTTGAAAAAAGTTTCGCTCCTTCCTCCTATTCTAGTGTTGCACAAATTTTCCCATTTTCTCCGTTTTTATTGTTATGGTACGCTAAACATTTCCCATTCGTTTCACGTTCACCAAACGGGAAACCATTAATGCTCCATGGGGAAGCCAAAACGTGGAATGACGCTCACAGCCGGGGCTGTCTCGGTTCGGTTTCTCCGGAACAATCCGAATATCAGAGTACTATGGTTTTTATAGTCCGAGATTGTCTCCCCCTTCTTCTGCAGTTTAAGAACACAAACAACAATCACTAACCTTTGAACGAACTGTTAGAATATTAACGTGCAACGTAGCACGATTTGCCGACGTTCCAAGAGCTTTCGAAAAAGCTGGAAGCCGAGTAGATTACAAGTTCGGATTAGTATTGTTATCACGCATCCCACCTGTGTTTATCCTCAGTGATTTGTTCAAAAGGTAGCCGTTAACGCCTATTGAGGAATGCTTCTATTGTCTGTTGATACAATTTACTGTACACATGCCTAGGACTGGTATGGCAAGAACAAAGTAGGTTTACGGAAAATGGCACGCAGCAAACTTTTATCCTTTCTGGTCAAAAGAATTTGCAGAAGATTCATGCAAACCGTGTACACGCGCACGTTCGCTTGAATCCCTCGATCATTGTGATCGTTTTACCAAATCTAGGCCTTCCCCGTTCTGGTCCAGTAACACCAAACAATTGTTGATTAAATCGAACAGTATTGTTCAAGTATTTATAGGGGATTAGTTTTTTATTGTTTGTGATTTCAGGTTCATGGACATGATGCACGAAGTCAACCGTACCAGTAGCGGGAATGAATAGAAAGATTATAGTAAATCGATATGGCTTAAGCTAGATACCCATTCTGTGGAGACTCATCAACTCGAGCCATTCGCCCTGTCCTTATCACTTAAAACGGTCATAAAATTGGAACAAAAGTGCAACGGCCTCAAGAGGTAACGATGGTTTCGGAAGATCTTACAAGGCCCGGCGCTGGCTATGCTAGTCGTTTGCCTCAAAACAGTGTCCTCGGGCAAAGTGTGAAGTTAGATCAAAGCGATGTTCGGTTTTATTGTGATCTGATTTATTTCTCATGTTTAGCGTTTCAGTGGCTTCGAATATCAAATCCTAAGCTTTGCAATATGGCAGCCGATCGAAATTTAGTTTGTTACAAGCTATTTGCATTCACAAAATGAAACCTTGAACAAAATAAAATGCTGTTGTGCCAATCGATTTTTTAAATGCTAGATGCATAGGTCATAGACTTTTCGATAATGATTGTGTCGCAATAGGAAATAGCGCGATAATATACTCAATGGTTCTGGGTTCGGCTCTCCACGTGATCAAGCTGTTCACTCGGGTTCCCGAATGGCATTCGGTGTAACAACGAAGTGTGTTGCAAACTTTGTTTGAGTCACTTCAGCTGCGCTAATTGAAATGCTGGTCAATCGTACAAATTGCCTAAAATTTTCTCTCACCGAATTCGAGAACTTGAATGTTGACAAAACGAAGAAATCGGTGGAGTGAAAGGACTGAAGGAAGAAGCGAGATTTTTAGAAAAACAAACAGTCTTCTGGTTCCCCCATGGAATATACTTATCGAGTCAGTAGATTGAGGGCTGATAATAAACAGGACGGTTTGACACACAGATTGTTAGCGTCCCTTTGCAACGATTCCGAATTTCG
The DNA here is from genome assembly GCA_008360955.1 of Fasciolopsis buskii. Lineage (NCBI taxonomy): Eukaryota > Metazoa > Platyhelminthes > Trematoda > Plagiorchiida > Fasciolidae > Fasciolopsis > Fasciolopsis buskii. The sequence continues at coordinate 410,044 of LUCM01005749.1, forward strand.
TTGGTCAGATCTGGAATTGGATGATCTTGGTATTCATAACAGGTTATTCGCCGAAGACACGGGTAGACCATGCTGGGTGGGAGGACAAAAAGAAAAAGACATGGAAGTAAATGGAATTACTGTTTTGGTATAAACACCCCGGATACCTCTGCGTCAGATGTCATCCTATTCCAAAAGTCCAGGTACTTCGTAAAAACTAATTTATCTTGGTATTTTATCATGGAGTGCATGCACGAAGTGGATATCTTAGTTTAGTGTACGGATGGTTTTTATAGAGGATAAAGCATGACATTCGCAAAAGTTAGAATATATTAGAATTCCACAAAATTTCTTAAATTCCAGTGTGTGAAATGCCCACTTCAAGGGATTACTTGATAAAAAGATACTTCCCCTCAGGTTTAGATTTGTTAATTTTTTGGCATTCAAGTACTGAAATTCCAATGTGGTTCCCTAGACATGAGCCACAGTCAACACGACTGCATAAAACCATTCAAGAATGGTGAATCCGTCCGCGTCGAGTACTTAGGGAAGGTGATGTTACCATGACAACTATTGAGGAGCTAGTAATGACTATTTGCAGTGATTCCTGTCACGGTTTTTGTATTTCCCTAGCGGGACGTTGGGATTTCGTCTACAGCAATAGAACAATACCAATTTCAATGGAAATCTAACCAAGCTGATTTTCCTGAAAAAATGTCAGCAGCCGGCGTGCAGTTGAAAGCAAGAGGGTGGGTTAGGGGTTAAAAACCTTGGTTAGTTGCTAGGCTCGTTTGTTCCTTGAGGGTTCTTTTGCGAGAGACAGTTATGTTTTTCACAATTGAAGCATCTGGACAGTTAGATTTCCTGATGAACAGTACATCGTAAGGCTCTAGGCTATTCGGCCAAATTCTTTTCAGTTACTCAATTTTACTAACCGTTTCCATGGGTTTATTAGGTGCTCTCCAATGAAGTCATGAAACAAACAAGAGAAAGTCAATTTGGATGAAACTGAACAACTTAGAGGAGGGGGGTTATTACGTTTCTTATGCCACCAGTACTAAACTTAACTGTGGTCATTTGAATGCTAGAGAAACTGTGTGGAAACGGGGATTTTTAGTTATTCCCGTCGAATCTGTTTGATCTGGAACGTTAGGTTTAATGATTCTGTGAAAGCAGATGTGATAACGGATTTACAACTGAATCCCCAAGTGATATCTGTTTGTAGCGTAGAGGCGGAAATTGTGCGAATGTGCTCACGCCGCTAGTTAGGCGAAAATGTATTTTTTAAAGAACATTTCAAATAACTTGTAAAATGGAGATAGGTTTCATTAACTTTCGAGTTATATTACATGGTACGCGTTGGCCCTAGGTGAATGGATCTGTCAAGAAGAGTGCTACAAGCTACACACTGGTCTTCAAAAGCTATCCTTTGCCGATACTGATAGTGCAACAAGTAGTATGAATCGAAAAACGTATGGACGCTATTGTGTCGAATCATGTGCCACCATTCTCCGCGTCGTGTAAGACACTGATCGGATCGGTCGACTGGTTGACAGAATGAGAACTGGCAACTGCTCTCAACCGGTGTCTGGAATTACAAGATCAATATGAAGGCGCACCTAATCCGTGCAAATTTATCTGAGTCCGTCAATTGATCTGCAGGTGTCACGACCAGAACATTTGTAAATCAGGGGTGATAAACATTGCTTTTTCTACCAATCCATCCATAGTGAGAGTGAAAAATTTCTTAAACGTGACCCGCCTAGATTATATCGATTCCATTGGGAACAAATATGCGTCCAAAATCACCAGTCACCGGTGAAACAAGAAAAAACAAGCGGAATTAGGGTTTTAGGCTTGTGAAACTTTTGTCACAGAAAATTTGACACCATGCAAGATCAAATGCGCATACCTATTTCTTCTCATTGTTAATATCTTCGTGATGCGTAGGACAACTCCATATACTTCATATCGAGCCAAATAAATCTCTTCTGAAATTTCCCGTTAAATTTTCTCTACTAAAATGATCAACAAACGGAAGCGTGCCAAGACTTAGCAAACTCCACAGTTGCCGACCTTGTACAAAAAAGAACACTATGATAGTAGTCATAGTTACCATTGGTGAAAACACACAGTTATTGTTTTTATTTCCGTTGTTTTTGTTGTTGATTCCTTCGGGATAGTTTGTTTTGTCTGTTAAAATGTTTTTCGGTAATCAGCACTGAAAATCAGCTTTTTAATTCCTCTACTTGCGTGAACGGACGACAGTGGCTTAGATGGTTTTGTTTTTGTTCATAATACAACATTCCTACACAAACCTAAACTTTTGACCAATCAACAGGGGTCGGAGTTTCATTTTTTTTATTCGGACTGGACTGTGCTTGTTCCGAGATCTGATGTTACGTCCGGAGTCGTTTCGGCCGTATGTACTCTGAATCTTAATGAAATCAAATAAATGTAAAAAAGTGGACTTTCTGGCAAATGCGGGTTTTTCTCTTCTTTTATTTCAAAGACGGAAACGGGTATGAAGCCCCTGAATTAGATGTCAGATAGGTCCAAGTAAGAATGTCATTATATGAACCAATGAGGAATAATCGCTTCAGTACTTTCCTTTATATTAAAATTTAGTCGTTACGAGAATTACGGGGTTTGTATTTGTATTTTGCCTCAGGAGCACAATAGAACTGTCAAGTCGGTCGTGTGAAAAATTCTGTGGAGTAAACGTAAGGCGAACTAATAGTTTCCCAAGCAGGCGACCATTTTCCGGATTCACGAGCCTTTCCAATTTGATCAACGTGCCCCTCGATATATTTTCGAGAGGATCCTTGATTGAGAATCCATTTAACCGCTTTCTTCTACAGTTTTGTTGGGTTTAGTTCCAAATAACCAACATTATCTGGCCTTCTTTGGTACTGAGTATTTTCCAGACACCGCTGATCAATGATTTTTCGGGTAACGTGAAACACAGAGGATCCGGCCTGTGGACATGACTTGCAAGAGGTGTCATTTTGGTTTCCAACGGGATATGGATCACCCGGGCAGCAGGTTTATCTGCGGATTGAGTCAACCGATACACTGCTTGCTCGGTCGAGGCTTGTGTACTTTGTCATAGGAGTGTAAAAATTTTGCCTTTGCTAGTTCGCACTTCTTACCGCATGGTCGTTATATGTTTGCTGGATTAAGCCACACACTTATAACAGGCTATGATGAGCGCAATGAGGCACATGATGAAAATTGGCAAAGAGTATTCCTTTGATGAAAAGGCGTCTAAGCTTGGTCAACAGATGTATGTTTTCCCGTGTGTACTTGCCATATGTGAATGAATCTTTAAGTCCTCGCAGCTCTATCGGTTGCAGACGCGAGTTCCCGGTTGCGTTCCATGCCGCTGTCGCTAACTTCATTAGGAAGAGTAAAGAAACTCGCTTGTGTTATTGTGTTACAAGCAAATAACAAAAGCAAATTTCAGAGAATCAATAATCGCTTGTCAAGAGTACAGTACTTTATATCGAGCGTTTTATTTCTTGCCCCATGAGACATCGACAGGAGATACCCCGGGAAAGTATACCGAAATAGACTGACAAGTGACAGTCAGGACTTTACAGTCTAAAAGGTGCGACTTTGAATCTTTCAGTCTTCGTTTGGTTCGTTTCTAGTCAACTTTCGCTTGCTGGTGATCCAAGTTCATAAACCTTTTTATGCCTTCGTTGTCGACAAATTCTAAAATAAACAAAAATTCTGGCATACAAATGACCAAATTTAGGACAACCTTAAAATCACCGATAGAGAGCTGTAGTAGAATTTCACGTGCACTGCTCAGAGACAATCTAATTCTAGCAACATATTAACAACATGCAATTTAATACGAGACAGGCACTTTTCATTAGGGACATAATCAACTCAGCGTTGACCAACGTTTCGATATCACGAATTATGGACTGTACGTTCCGCTATTTTCTTACTGATCTGCAGTTTTCCAGGCAAATATGAATCAGCCTGTTCTAACTATGTCCAGGCCTGTTGACCGCTGCATGCGTACATGTGTATGCATAACTCCAAGTATATACATATATATATGCACTGGTCCTGCTAGTTCTTGCCCAAAGTGAATCGAAAGAGGACTACTGAATTCCCCTCGACAACCACGGGTAACGGATTACCTCAGTCCTTTCGGGTATTATTTAGTGACGCGAGAGGAAATGGTGGAACACAAGTGGCAGTCTGTTCGGTTGTACACTTACCGTACATGAAGTAAATTCAGCTGGAATCGCATCTTCAATGCCCATGGGCAATTTCATCCTCGGTTCAAGTTGAGCCCACAGTCGAGAAGAAAATGATACTAATTCGTGAAAAAAATCCGCTTCAACCATAGGACAAGATTTGGAAATAATACGAATTTCCAAACCAGCCTTCTCTAGTCACTGTTTTTTTCAGTTGTTTTGTATGCGAATCTATTGATATCATCATGCGACGATTTCGTAGTTCACAGGTGTCAGGATAAGTGAACTTATTGTTTCAGGTATTCGGCTTGAAGGTAAACCATTTTCCTTGGAATTTAGTGCTCGGATCACGAGTTTATTACCCGTGTGTCTTTCATACAGCCAACTGAGTTGTACTTCAATCTATGTGATCAGCACTTATCAGCATGTGAGAAATTCACTTACGAAATAATTCCAGATCCCACGCATCCTGTGCACAACGATATTTCAGTGTCCCTCTCATATTTCAACAGGATCCAATTTTCGTTCCATACCCTCTGGAAGCAGTGTTTATAAGAACTCCTGTGTTCCATGATAAGCCAGTATCTCGACAAACCGTGACCGTGTTTCAGCTGACTTCCCTAGCAACTTGTCATAATGTGCTCAGGTTCTTGCTCGTTAAGATTGTTTCATTTTTATAAGGTGAGAATTATAAATTTTCTTATTTTTCTCCACCATTTTTTACTAAAATGCAACCCCATTTTGTGTGCAATGGTCTACAAAATGCACTAATACCCCGTAGTCCTTTCCCATTTGCTCAAGTGTAAACAGGGAAACTAGCTACAACAATTGTTCCGCAGCGATTGATTGGTGCATTAAT
>LUCM01005750.1:0-27105 GCA_008360955.1 Fasciolopsis buskii
CACCGGGAGACGACTCCTTTTTAGATGGAGTTATTGCCAGCCACCCCGAGTTCTTTCCCCTGAAACTTCCTGTTTCAATTTCAAGTAGTGACCATTGTCTGCTTCTGGTAAGGCTCTAAGAATACTCTCGGTCAGCCTTCCATTAATTAGGAAATAATCCCAAGTTCGTCTCCCCCAATTTCACGCCCGACATCCTTAAAACCTTCTTCAGAATCCATGTCGTGTCGGCATCATCACACTGTTTCTCTTTTGAACGCCTGCTGAATGACAATGTCAAAATTTTCACAGAGACAGTCAACGCGATATTTGATATCTGCTGCCCCTCAGAATCCCTATTCGTCTTGAATGGCCGTATCTGCACCAAGAAACTGAAATCTCTAAGAAGATGCAAGGAGAACTTCTACAAATCTCGTAATAACTCAAGCATTCAGTATATTTCCAACCCGATAAAAGCGAAAATCCAACGCATCGACATGACATTCGCCAGCCAAATCTTGAGTGGTAACAACAATCGATTCCCACGGTAAGGCATTCGAATGTTGTGTGGGAAGAAAAGAAACAGTCATATTTGGACAGGGCGATGATATGACAATTCGAAGTTTTTCTAGGGAAAAGATGTTCGAACTTCTGTGCACCACTAAAATTACCATAGAGATTGGTCTTGACAGTCTGTCCTCATCTCTTTAAGGCATGGTGATGTGGCTCTGACGGATGTATTCACTCCTCTGATTAACTCACATTAAGCTAGTCTTCTATCCCTGATTGCTGGAAACCCGTCACTATTACTCCCATCCCAAATCCTAGCAGGTCTACCGCTTTAGCAAAATGTGTTCGTCCAATCGCCTCGACATCTTCCGGCCTCAAACTGACGGAGCGTGTCATTCTCAAGCGCCTGAGTTCTTCCATGTATTCCAACGACTCTTTTCAGTTTGCCTATAAATCTAACAGGCCCACTTTGGACGCTGTCGCCTCCCTCATTCACCACATTTGTAAGTCCTTAAACGCATCGATGAAATCTGTGCATCGCGCTGTTTTGAGTATTTGTCGGCATTTGATTCGGTCCCACGGTCTCTTCTAACTCACAAACTGCAAACATTTGGTTGTCCCACGCCGTTATTAACATGGCTGTTGATTACTTTACTAACCGAACCCAGTGCACATGCATGGATGGTAGAAATTCAAAACCGTCTATTAACAACTCAGGAGTGCTTTATGATGCTGTTCTTTCACCGTTTCTCTCCTCACTTACACCAGCGACTTATCAACTAGATCCCCCTGTCATCTTTTTACGTTTGCTAATGATGTTGCTCTCTCTCTCTCAAACCATTTCAAGCAACGACGAGTTTCAAAATTTTTCCAACAACCTATCTTCTGTCTAAGGTTTCTCTGCACGAGCTGGTTTAAACTTCGAAACATCTAAATGTTTCGAATATCTCTTCGCGCTCTTGGTCAGTCTACCCATCCCAAACGTCCTTCATCAACTTAGAACCACTTACCAGGGTTGATTCTGTGAAATATCTAGGAGTTACTATTAACAATAGTCTGAAGTGGGCTTCTCATATTTCCACCTGTGCAAAGAATCTCCGATGATTGTTATTTTAAATCAAGAAGCTTCAACACTGCAAAATGAAACAAGGTAATGTGTTTTTCAATTCATTCCTTATTGTCCTCTTGTTATTTCTTCAGGTTAGCGCAAAAGAGGCCTTAAAGTTCTTTCTCGGGGCATGTCAATTATTAGCCGTGGGTCTTTCCTACCACTAGCTGCGTTGTCCTTCAATCCATTTGATCAGCACTTATCATCATGTGAGAAATGCGCCCATGAAATTCTTTCAGATCCCACGTATCAGCTGTACAACGATATTTCAAGATGCCGCTCTCATATTTCAACGCGATCCGATTTTCGTTCCATGCCGTCTAGACTTAATATCAATAGGAACTCCACTGTCCCATATTTAGAACGCATTTTGACAAACGGTGACCGTGTTTTAGCCGATATCCTGAACAACCTATCACAATCTTCTCCAATCGTTCTTTTGCACATTTTCACAGGATGAGTTTCCCGTTTCACATTTTTCTACCCCCACATTTTTTGACTGAAATTTATCACTTTTTTAAGCAAATGTCTACACAATACAATAGGTTATGATCTTTATATCTATTTACTCCCCTTTGACTAACACCTCTATCAGGTTAATCCATCATGCCTCTCTATAGGAAGAAAGGAAATTATTAAATTTCCCTGTAGATTAGGCCCTGGAGTTATTTGTATGAGCAGTGCTTCGGGGCTGCTCACACCAAAGTGGAGTTATTTTTTTTCTTTGGAAAGACTAATCAGGATCTTTTAGTCAAACTTCGGATCCACGTTACGCTGCAGTGTCAACGAAGTACTGCTTAATTGTCCTTGCTCAGTCTAGTAAAATCAATGAACAGCTCGGTCCTGATTATCCTGGTTGGCTACCCATTCAGTAAGGAATTTAGTGTTCAAGTCATTCTCGCAAGTTTACGGTCAAGTACTGCTAGGCATTTCAGTCATCAGGCAAGAAGACGACCGGGGTTCTCAGCCAATGCCGATGGTTCTAATTACCATCTGTCTATAAGTCAGCGGAGCGTGGCTGAATGAGAGCCCACATGCTTTTGCAAATTATTTGCCCACTCGTTTTTCCGGCTGAGTTGATGGCTCATATCAACCCAGTCTAGAGGACTAGGAGACTACATCATCAGGCCTTGGACCATTAACCTTCCAGGCATACCCAAGTGTTCGGCTTGGAATAAATAATCTTGCATAGCCTGTTGGGTCATGGAGAAAAGCAACCGGTCAGACAATATGGTAAAACTTCAAGACACCTTCAATCAAGATCTAGGGCATTAGAAACGCTTGATTGTCCAGAACTAGCTAGAAATGCAAGAACTTGAGATGAATTTACTACAAACTTGATAGTTCTGTGTTGTCCACATCTTCAGCCTGTGCTTTAATTAGTGCACGGACATCTTCCTTTGGTTTACAAAACCACCAACTCCAGCTGCACTTCTTATTGAAAGACAAATCTTTCGTTTTCAAATCAACTTGCGTCAGACTGATTGACACGTTCAAAACACTTAACTGATCTGGAGGTAACTTGAAAGCGCTGATTAGTTCTGTAGAGAATGGATTAGATTCCCTAAGGTTAAAATCGACCAGCGGAAATTGTTACTGGGAGCAAAACTGATTGGAAATTTGCACAGATATTATCTTTAACCCAAGTGTTTAGGCAACCAAGAAGGACAATTTCCATGATGCCAATGTATTTCCTAATAGATGATGGTTATGTAAAAGTGGAGCAAGTTACAGCCTGAGAAAATTTCTTGCTTGATTTTAGCTTCAAATTATTTTCTTTCAGAGCTGATCTTTATCACTATTTTTAGATTTTTGTAATTATGGGGGATAGGAAAATTATCCTGCACTGTTTTTGCTAGTGTTACATTGATATGCTTCGTAGAACCGTAAGAATATATTGGTTGACTTCTTTACCGATAACACAAATTAGACACGTATTTTTATCGAGTCGAAATTGATGCTGTGTGGCTAACAATAAATCGGCTGACTTAGAATGTGCGAACGAATTATTACTTCTGAGTAAAACGTGCTTGGCATTTCAGTTTTTTCCGAAAAACTCCAACCACATTGCAGCGGTGTTTCGGATGCTCTTTACTGATTGAAGGTGCAGAATATGTCCCGAGCTAAGCATCCCGTCGAATTTTCGTAAATTGAATGAAGAAACACGTGTCATACGGAAATTTCTATCACTTTCACCTTGTGGCCTGCCGGATATGGCGTAATCTGAACTTGTTCCGTGTGAAATGCAATCGCTCAACAAATCTTCTCAATCAGCCGTGAAACAATATCGTTGCAGACGGAATTTGCCCGAAACAGATTGGTGGCTGAGCACGGATTAATTCATACTGATGTTTGAGCGTGGTTAAGACGACAGTCCGAAAAACTTTGAGATCTGGAGAAAGTTCTTCGGTTTCAATTTGCTATTCCTTGAATAAGCACGAAATGTGAAATGTTTTTGCAATAGGAATGCGTTACTCATGTGCGCGGATAGAGACTCTGGCTTCTGGTGTTCTCCAAAGCAAGCAACGATTGATAGACGAATCACAGTCCGTGGCCCAAGAAAGGAAGAAACAGTACAGCAAACTAATACGAATGAGGTCATTTAAGCTTCCAGTTTAGGTCAGTCACTTTTCTCCCACTGAAGAATTAGAAGTATTGAGTGATTTGTTCAGACGTCAAATTCGGTATTGCTTATCCAGGTGAGACCCTTCGTTGTTTGCGTTTTCTTTAGATAACTACCATCTATCCGTTTCTTTTGGCTGTTTTACATTCCATTAGAGAGATTGTGCCAATTGACAACCAAAATCTGGGCACGATAGTGCAAGGTTCACGATTTTATTACCTAAAATAAACTTAAGCAAAACTAATGTCGTCAACAAGCTGCATGGTGGAAAATAAAACGACCAGTGAGAGAAAAACGATGCACGACTCAGATTTATTTGAAAAGACTTTCGGGCAGATTGTGCTTTAAAGCCTCAGTCCTAAGGATAATATTGGACGTGTGCTATCGTTTATAATCGGCAGTGAGTAACAAATTTTGTTTGACTCGATATTCATCTTCGCTCCGATTAAATGATTGCGGACTGAACTGAATATAAATTATCCAATCTCAGTTCACTGACCATTAAATTGATCGAGTGGATAGCCACAATGAGTGCAGCTAGATTATCGAGCGGCGCCACGGGAATAGTCTGATTATCTTTGTTTAAACGCAAGTTTTTGTCTTCGTCATTCTAATGGATCACATTGTAAAGACACCTTATCAGACTTACCAATTTTATCTAGTCCCAAAACGAAGGTAGTAGATGAATGGATCTCTAGTAAATGGAGGAATGTTATATTCCACTAAACGACGTAATACCTTGCTTTGAATAACATGCGATTCTTTCGAATTGTTGGCCCATTCGGTGTGGTCCTCAATCCCTTCGTCACGGGTGCCCCGCGGAAACCAGGAGCTAACAGTTTCAAAAACATTGGAGGGACTAAAATTCTTCGGGTTTCTGAGCAATACAGTCTGTAACAGGAAATAGAAGAAACCGATACTTTGGTGGGAGTCAGTCAGTATTCGTTAACCGTGTAATTTGGATTTCAATACATTTTAAGGTGTTGATGAGAACTTATCAAGATGACTTAAAATTTGTCAAACAAACCGTTAAGTTTCCTACTTTAACTGGAGAAGAGAACAGTACGGTTTCGCTTGGATGTTGAATGACTAATGTGATCACACCAAGGATAAGCCAACTTCCTAAACACAATGATTTAAAAAATGTGGGTATCATCCTCACAAAATAAGCAAACGGAAAGTTTCTAACATTCTTCATTTGCAATTTCGCTAATATTAGCCCTTATCGTGAACATACTGAGCCATAAATGTGCATAACTCCCCGAGAAGAACCAGTTGAAGAGTTAAAAGACAACCGTCTAGGAATGGGACTTCATACGCACGATCAAGTATATATTCTGATTACTTAGATACTCTTGACTTTAACCAATATAATATGAAGTCGATAAAATTGAACTAATTTACAGTGCATGACTAGATATCTCACTATCCTCTCTCTCCCCCTCTCTCTCTATCTATATACATATATATATATATAGCAGGTTAGAGAATGATGTTCTTTCTCGTAGCTCACGTTCAACAGGATGGCATTGGTTTTTCCGCTGAGCTGGGCAATTTGATTGCAAACATTTCACCATCAGTCGAGGTGACTTCGTCAGTGCTATGATATTATGGCGAACGTCTGATTGCCGTCGTCCTCCTAAATTTGTCACTTAGTCTTTTTGTCGTTGTTGTTTGGCTGCTCTTGGTGAGGTGGTGGCATAGAGATGTTGCCCCGTTGCTTTGTTCACCTTCGTCTATTGCTGACATGTTGTGGGCTGAATCAGCGTCCGTTTCAGCTGGTTTGTATTGATTGGTCCTTCGATCGGATCGATAAGTTTACGTGGTCCAGATCGACGTGCCTGTTTATCGATCTTTCCGAGGAGTGTCAAGCTTCGAGAAATTCCCTCGAATGCTTTGTTCTACCCTGGGCGACGACCCTCGCGTTCTGGAAGTTGAACTTGTGACCCTCCCAGTGTTCGTGAACCGCAGTGGATCATGCCTTTTGTTGCCATTTGGTGCTTATGGATCCGTTTCCCGAGTTTCTTCCCGGTTTTTCCAGTGTGCCGTTTATCAAAGTCTTGACAGTCGATTTGATAAACAACGTTAGTTTGATTCTTGTCAGTCGTCGGGTCTTTCTTTTTAGAATTTTTCGTAGGGTTCTTGTTGGCTTGTGCGCCACTTCAATTCCATGGGGCTTGAGTAGTCCTGCTTTCATTTCAGAGATATGCTTGATATACGGCAAGACTGTTCATGTTTTGATCTGTTCGGCGATCGCCTCTCGGTACTGTTTTTTGTTGGCGCTTCGTCTGATGAAGCTTCGACTGTACCCGTTGCGCAGAAACAATTGAAACAGATGGTTTTCTTCTTGTTTCCTTCGCTCCGCAGTGCTGCAGTGGGATTGTGCTCTTTTGAAAAGTGTCTTGATGTCGCTTCTCTTGTGGCAGCTTGGATGGCTGCTTTGGAATTGTAGGATTTGATCTGTGTGCGTGCTTTTGCGGTATACGGATGTTTCCAATTTGCCTCTGTTTGTCCGTGTGACGAGCATGTCTAGAATTGGCAGACTGTTGTCATGTTCTGTTTCCATGGCGAACTTGATTTCCTTGAAAACTCCGTTAACGACAGTGAAAATTCGTTGTAGTTCAGATCGTTTAATGACTACGAACGTGTCGTCAACATAGCGCAGCCACAGTTCTGGTTTGATGTCCGGCAGGATGGTCTTCTCTAGTTTCTGCATCACGGCCTCTGCAGTGAGGCCAGATATTGGTGAGCCCATTGGGGTCCCATTCACATGTTCGTAAAACGTACCCTCGAACTTGAAGTATGTTCGCCGGCATAATCCTACTAATTCGCATACACTGCTCGACCTCAGTTGTTCGCTCCATTGGTGTTCTTCTAAAAGTTCTGTCTTGCCAGATCTAGAGGTATTGACGTGAAAAGAGACACGACGTCGAAGGGTTCATCTTCTTCGATGTTTGTCCCGTTGAGCTTTTCCAAGAATTGCCTGGAGTTTTTATTGAATGTTTATATCCTGGGATGAGTGGTTTCAACCGCCTCCATAGGTTTTTGGCCAGGTTGTATTTTGGCGTTCCCGGTAGTGCAACTGTTGGTCTCAGGGGTATTCCTTCTTTGTGGATTTTCGGTGGTCCGTATAATTGTGCAATGTTTGAGTCATTGGCTTTCATCTTCCACCGCTCTTCCTTGCTTATTTGATGTAGTTCTTGTAGTCGTTTCAGTGTTGCGTTGATTTTCGTCGCAAGCCTTCTGGTTGGATCGTCATTGATTTCTCGATAATTCGACGTATCTTGTTGCAATGTTTTTGCTTTTTCTATATACTCTGTCTTGTCCATAATGACTGTGACTCGTCCCTTGTTTGCCGGAAGAATAATTATATGCGGTTCTTCTTTTAGTTTTCGTAGAGCTCTTTCTGCTGGTTTGGAGATCGTTGTCGTTTGTGTGTTGCGTGGCAGTGCCGGGACGATTGATTGTCGGCTTTTCTGTTTTGTTTCGTCAGAGATTCCGGTGATCTTGAGTGCATGTTCTAATTCAGCCAGGTACTCCTTCTTATTAGCGTCCTTAACATTGAAAATTTAGTCCTTTGATTAGTAATCCTTTTTCTTCCTCGGTAGTAGCCCGGGGTGATAGATTTTCAATCCATGCATCGCATTGTGTAGTTTCCTTAGTGAATGTCAATCTTTTGGGCTTTTGGGCGAGTGAGGCCCTCCTTTTAGTCTTGGTGTTTGCTGTACGGCGATCTATGGTTGCCTCAATTTGTCCTACTCTCTGTTCGCCTATTACGGATCTGCATTTTTCTTCCTCCTCTTCGATTACCTCTGAGTACTTCTGTAGCCTTCTCTGCGCATCCAAAGTAATCATACGCACCATGAGTCTACCGAATTGTCTCGTAATTTTCCACGCCTCTGGGTGGTTTATAGTTGGTCGGTGATTAAAGCTAGTAGGTAGGACTTTGGCTCGCAGAAATTCGTGCAGAAAAATAGCTGTTCGTGAGTGGAAACCTGTCGACATGTGAAAGTTTCCCATCGACGAGCGGCTATGAGCGTTGGACGCCCGAAATTTGATAGCAGATTAGAGAATGGTGTTTCTTCTCGTAGCTCAGGTTCAACAGGATGGCATTGGTTTGTTCGCGAAAAAAGCAACAGGGCAACATCTCTACCCTACCACCTCACCAACAGTAGCCAATCAACAACGCCAAAACGTCTAAGTGACAAGTTTAGGTGGACGAAGGCAACCAGACGCTCGCCACAACACCAAAGCACTGACGAAGTCACCTCGATAGGTGATGAAACGCTCGCAATCAAACTGCCCAGCTCGGCGAACAAACCAATGCCATATATATATCGTAATCTATTTTGAAAATTACTCAGGGAACAGGAAAGAAAACAATGTGCAGCTAATGGAAATTGAAAACACGGTCAATGTGTTTGTTGTAGAAATAGAGAAAAACGATTATAGATTTATTGTACAGACGAGAAAATTAGTGATAGTGAAATAAACGTAGAAGTACGGCAATACTATCCACCTATGAATGGGTTTTCTCTTTGCTCACTGGGGCGATCAACAGTAAAACGTATAGGAGTGCACATAGAACCGCGACAAGACTGTCGAGATTAATACATTGCCAATTCCTTCCTGAACATTGTACTTGATTACGCAAAGCTAACCATCATATTTTGATACCAGCACATGATGAAGTGCTTTATCATGTCTTTCAGACACAGACGACACTACTGCAACTTCTCTGGCCTGGCTAACAGCTCTTGGGATTATGGACTCAAAGTACAAATCTGGCCAATCAGACATTCTTGCCCTCGAGAACCACCAGGCTCGAGGTTGTTTTACACTAAAGCCCATCGTACAATGAGGCCATACTTACCAAATAACCAACTTCACAAAAGCAAAGGCAGTGTCGCGGATGTGATGAGCCCTTACTGGGTGAGGATTCTCATTCAGTAATAACTCAAATATCTCTTGTTCACAATGTGGTGTTGTGTGTATGGTCGTCATTCAACGAAGGTATGGATCCTTGTCTCCTATTGAAATATTTCATTCTGTCAGAAATGTATGGACCGAATTTCTTAGTCACGGCCTGTGATGGAACCGCAGAACAGCGCTAGAACTTTGAACTAAATGGATCAGCGCATCCACTAGACTGCCGATCTCCGCTTCTAAAAGGTCAGCGGACGCCGAACTTTGCTGGCATGCAGATCAAGTCCTTCGTGTAAAGGTCTTCGGAGGGGCTCCACAAGGCAACCCATTGAGTCGGCTGGGATTAGCAGGTGATGACACGCATACGAAGGAAGACTAGACCTGGGGAACAGCCAATAAAATAGAAGCTAGGAAGAGTTCAAAATTATAATGATTTCTAAACTACCGCAGGTTTCTCTACTCTCTACTTCGAATTAAATTCTATTTTTTCCTTGTGTCCAATAATGAGGGATCTATAGGGAGATTTTTGAAATTACTTACCCAGAAAATAATAATTTTTACGATTTACAAGGCAAATTTAAGGTTCTTTTTGTTAGTAGTAAAATATTTATATACAGAAGAAACGGGCGATATCAAGTTAATCCTTACTTGGACAATCCAGTTGTAATCCGACCAAATAAATGGACGCTTTATATCGAAATTGTACCGTGCCCAAATATTTCACAGTCCCAATATACCTCTCCCACAACTTGACTCGATCATTCAACTTCACATGAGGACCTCTGATGGGTCTTGATTTGTGTGTCTCGGTTTGCTGAAAACACTGACAAATATCACACAAGCAATCCACCATCGTTGTAGAAAAGTTACTCTCCATCCAATAGATAGCGATTCAGTTTTGATAACATCTGTGTTTACTTCACGCTGAAGTTCCAAATCAGAGGTTGGCCTGATTGAATTAAATAAACAAGGAAAAAATGGTCACTTTATGGAAAATTCTGCATGAAATCTGCAGGATCGAAGGACCAAAAATGAAGATGGTTTATGATACTTGGTTTATGACAACGAGTATGTGTTACGTTCTATTTTCTGACAAAAGCACGTGGATTTTGCAATTGATTTACAGCCGTGACTTTATTGATGATGTCTTTTGGTTGCGTGTGCTAATCAACTTTTGCTCAGCTAGTTGACATAACTAACCTATTGACCTTTTGTGCATCTTTAAGCCATTCCAAGTTACAGGTTCAAAACTGACGGTATTTCGTTCCGAAGACAGAAACCTTTGACATTACGAGCACCTTATTCCTTTCTGGGTTCCTGACCGCTGATAAGATGGGTTCTGAGCTTGCAGATCAAGTCTAAGTCACAAGTCTTTTGTCGGATTGGATGAACTACCCACAGCCCGCCCTCTAATCGACAACGTTTTCACGCACCACAAAGACCGCTTCCTATCTTCAAGTCGCAACACAACAACGTTTTAAGACATAATGCTTTGGAAGGTATTCTGAGGGAATTTCCCGGTAGTACCGCTGTTCACTTATCTTGCTTGATCCAAAGTCAAACCTGAATTGGTCGTCATCCTGCAAAGTGGTGTCGTGATCTTCGTTGTCACCGTTCAACGTTGGAGTGGATTACCGTGCACTAGCTGTCTATGGCACCACAAAACAAATATTGAACAGACATTGTATTGCGTGGTGAAGTAACCTAGATCTGTCGGGACAAATCTGATTGGCCCAGTGGCTAGGGAATTCGAGGTATGATCGTCCATCCTGTTGCACTATAAGGCTTTTAGGACTTCGTTGTCGTGAATTGAGTGTCGCTGCCAGGCGATGCACAGTTCTGTGTAAAATTTTATCGTCTAGTGTTTGGCTCAAATATCAGTGAGTAGGTTACAAGTTCTCATCTTTTTCATCTGTGACTGAGTTGTTTATTAGACTTGCTACGTTGATCTACCGCGCCATTAGAACAGATGTTCATCATTCATGAATTCACTGTTGACAATCCTATGGCTGTGCTGCATCAGTCCTGGCGAGAGGATGGGGTCACAGCCAAGGGAGTTTGCTTACCGTTATTTCAACTGGATAAGGTGAAAATGAGCATGCCGCTTCCATTCAAATGTACAATTTTCAAAGTAAAACTACGTAAACGTGACAGCAACACTTTTGTTGCATTTGACAATTTGTAGACAGTTAGGAAGACGTTTGCCAGTACCACATAATGCTCCACTAAGTGTCGAAATTGTCACCAACAGGGGGAGAAAGATTACAGGAAGCGCTTTAGAGAAAGATGATTTCAAGTATTTTCTTCTGTGTTGTTGTTGCTTAGCAAATTTCTGGCTTGGTTATCGGACACCAGTGATAAACACCAGCCAAATTGCAAAGAACATGTCAGATAAAAGATTAAAATATTACTACCACCTCCGCTCGTGAGTAGATATTAGCAGTCGTGGAAGGCCTCTCCCCGGAGGGATTAACATTCCCACTGATACTAAAAATTGTAGACTGGATTTATTTTTCCCACTTCACACCAATCTTTTCGACGCTTCATATCGAAGTCAAATCTTCCATTTATTAACGTTCTTCACAGCAAACTGTAGTGATTTGCAAAGACCACAAATTATGAGAAACCAATACATTTTCTACCTGTGCTCATTCAAGGATAGGCAAGCCACAGTAAGCATGTGCGCGTACGCTACTTTTACCGTCAGAAAACAATTAGCTTAGCATACGGCCAGCTTATATGTATAACGACAGAGGTTTTCAGTTAGGCTCACATGACTGTGGTCGGACCATAATTTCAAAGATTGGAGTTAATGGCAGTTTTACCGAATAGGGTTACGGTATATTGAGGTTGATAAGAATCGGACCAATTTTGATTCCTTGAATTGAAAATAACCGAAATACAGGTCCGAAAATTCGCGTCATTTACACTGACAACATGAAACTAAATGCATCAGTAACGGCTAAATCTGTCCAAAACCGAGAACATCTGGTACCGATTTGTCGGCTGAAGTCGATCACTTAGCAAGAATGTGATCTCGCGTCTGTTACGAAAGCCAGAGTNATAAAAGATTAAAATATTACTACCACCTCCGCTCGTGAGTAGATATTAGCAGTCGTGGAAGGCCTCTCCCCGGAGGGATTAACATTCCCACTGATACTAAAAATTGTAGACTGGATTTATTTTTCCCACTTCACACCAATCTTTTCGACGCTTCATATCGAAGTCAAATCTTCCATTTATTAACGTTCTTCACAGCAAACTGTAGTGATTTGCAAAGACCACAAATTATGAGAAACCAATACATTTTCTACCTGTGCTCATTCAAGGATAGGCAAGCCACAGTAAGCATGTGCGCGTACGCTACTTTTACCGTCAGAAAACAATTAGCTTAGCATACGGCCAGCTTATATGTATAACGACAGAGGTTTTCAGTTAGGCTCACATGACTGTGGTCGGACCATAATTTCAAAGATTGGAGTTAATGGCAGTTTTACCGAATAGGGTTACGGTATATTGAGGTTGATAAGAATCGGACCAATTTTGATTCCTTGAATTGAAAATAACCGAAATACAGGTCCGAAAATTCGCGTCATTTACACTGACAACATGAAACTAAATGCATCAGTAACGGCTAAATCTGTCCAAAACCGAGAACATCTGGTACCGATTTGTCGGCTGAAGTCGATCACTTAGCAAGAATGTGATCTCGCGTCTGTTACGAAAGCCAGAGTGGACGAAAACAAGAAGTCCAGGAAGATAATCTATAAACTCGGTGATAAATAGATCAAGCTACCCAGGGATGACATTAAACTTCACAGTACTACTGACTAAACGACGAAAAAAGGAACGAAAAATAGTGAAGAACCAAATGCAAGTTAACAGTTAGGTAACTGTTTGGAGAAAGATTTCGAATGCATGAATATCATTGACTGTGGCATTCAGTCCTAATACCTATTGTCTTCAGTCATATAGTGAGAGATCTTGCGAATCCCTACCCGATAGTTTAATCGGACTTATACGGCCTAGTCCATTGGCTAAGTTGTCCATATCTTCTCCCTATATCACAGACTGACTACCTCGGATCCTTCTCTGATCGTTGTCCACCCCGGAGGAGAGCGTTCACTGAGGTACGCTCCCTGAGCAGGCGAAAACATGGTCCATACATCTAAATATATTCCGATTAAGCGTATGGTTTAAGAATTAGGCCCTAATGCTCAGCACAGTATGTCCAACTCCTAATCGCCCAACAAAATTCTTTCACCATGTTCTAACAACGATACAAAGACAATGGTGTCCAAACACAGAAAATCTTTGCATATCCGTTCTCGATGACCAAGTTTTTATGCCTAATGATATGATCGACAGCAGTGCAGTTGGCTGAACTAAAACTTTGGTCGACAACCGGATATCCTGCCCACGATACAGATGCTCCAACTTGGTAAATAAAAATCGATCCTTCTGTATTCACGAAAACACTTCATCCGATATCAAACCACCTGGTTACATGCAGCTACACCGGAAACCAAATGCTTCGCAATTATCCA
Source organism: Fasciolopsis buskii (assembly GCA_008360955.1). Classification (NCBI taxonomy): domain Eukaryota; kingdom Metazoa; phylum Platyhelminthes; class Trematoda; order Plagiorchiida; family Fasciolidae; genus Fasciolopsis; species Fasciolopsis buskii. The sequence goes on from LUCM01005750.1 coordinate 13,691, forward strand.
GTTCTTCCCTTGCAGATAAATGCTCGGTTGGAAGATCAGGAAGAACATACAGCTTACTTTTGTCTTCACTCAGCAGTACAATGCTGTTGCCTAGAGAAACGTGTCCAGCAAATTATTTTGACACTTGACCAAATGAATGGAGCAGAACGTCTAATCGAAAGTAGTCAGGCACCAGTTGCTTGATACACAAACGATAGTTTCGTAACGGCCAAGGGTTGCAATAGAAAGTGTATTCGTTTTATTTCACAGATTTCACCAACCTATCGACTAATTGAAATACGTCGCGGTTTAGATTAAAAATACAACATTTGATTCGAATATTTAATATGAAAATGCAAAATCACCAAGTCGAAAAGCCGATTTGTAGACAAGCAGTTCAACTTGGTCTTGATATGCAACTGAACAATTATACAATTCGTTATTACTGTTATTTAGTGTCACCCATATTACTTTTTATTTCGTTGGCTGTTTACCATTACTTAATCATGTAATGAAAACAACATTTTTTACAACTTCATATTGTTGAATGCTCCCGTCCAGAAATGGTCCCAAAAATATCAACCTGGGAAAGATGACTGATAAATTAGGACAACCCATTATTCATGAAACAATTCATCATGTGATATCATCATTTAACCCATCATTAAGAAACCATGGAAGCACTGTACAGCTGTTTCATCCTTGTTGGAAATCATCAGCAGTGCATATGGACCGCGCCCGAACTGAGACGCAAACCCGGGACGAACGATTGTGAGTCGAACGCCTTAGCCATTACGCTACCGGGCAGGCTCTGAACGGTTTGCTGAACTTCACCACATGATGTTTCACCTATCCGTCACTGATTTGCACGGTTACTGTCCGTTAGCTCAGAGCGATCGACCCCTACTGATAGATGACTTCTCTGCAGGTAGCGTACGTACGACGAAGGCTTTGGATATGACCTACAGTACCTGACTAATTGGCACATGTTAGTAGTAGGAGGCAGAATGTTTTCATGGAATAATTCACAGTGTGATATCATCACTCAACTGGCCATTGTTATTCCAAAAGAATTCAATGATTTTTCTACATACAATCGTCATATTTTAGTCATGTAAATAAACACGAAAAGGGATAAAGAATAGTTATGGCATCAGATGTGAATTGAAAATTTGGTCAACCCATTGATAGAATATCTATATTCTACACTTTCAGTTCATACTGCGGGTATTCATTTTTGTAGCCGACAATGCTATAAGGGCATTCAAACTGACTCGGTGCGCGTGTAGGGAGAGTTATGGATAATTGAAACGAATGAAGCGACGTCGGTGTCGATTAACTTTAACCACAACAACTTGAGTTTATCAAAATGGTTTTAATAGGGTATAGCAAATTAAACTCTCACGTTTGCTTAACAGGTGTTTAGACTGCTAGCGCAAAATGGGTTAAGGCGTCTTGAAAGGTGGATCCGATATGCAGATTCATCAACTCAATGTTAGCCATGACGGGAAGAACCAAAAATTTAATTCCAACCCTCGAGATAGGAAGAACCAAACTTTGAACTCCACTCCCTGGAATTCCGTGCAAACAAGATCTTCAAAAATGGGATAGTCAGTATAACGTAATTGATGCGTCTGATTTCTGTTAATGCAAACACTTCATTGGATTGGTTGTTACCAGAGGAACATGCTAAAACAACTTACTGGTTTTCGCATATTGGTCGTTATCAAATTTGATATGAGAACATAAATGCGCATTAAAAGTGCACCTAAATCAGCACCAATTGAGTTCTGTTCATGAGTTGATATCAGCTTTCGGACCTGAAGGAAGATATAACTGATATTGATTAACCAAACTCATTCACGCCCATGTTGTCGATTGATATTATGATGGGATTGAACAACTTTGCTTAGGTTTCCGTAATTCATGCGTATCCAGAAAACCATTGCACTAACTGGCCCTATTCATGAATTCTGGTCGTTCTGCAGAGCATTAAAAAGACCACTGTGATTTCCGTTCCAAGTTATACCTACTGCGGTTGTTTATTTAAAACCGACGGATTTATTGCTGTTGTAAATATAGGTATATATGCATATATACATATAAGTGATGACCATCTATTTTGCATAAATAAAAACAAAATAACCACAGAAAAGAGCCAGTTGAAATTAATACACTGACTCTCCCATATTTTGGAAAATTAGTAGTGTCAGTCATCAGGATCTTACAAAGTGGGCATTTACCTTGTTGGGCTACCTTCGGCCGGCTGGCACACAACTGGAGATAGCGAATTAGGAGCGCATAGCAGAATCTCCCAGTCGAGTTTCGATTTCACAATGCGTTGTAGTTTCGCATCATCGCCTTAGATCAGGCAAACGAACTGGACGGCGAAATGCAGTAGGCCAAAAGCAGAGTCATGTGGGACATTGGTAATGACAACATTCGTACATGAAATGGACTGTGCAACTCTCATGCAGAACTTTGGCCCTTCAAAAATTAGCAGGCTAGCAAGGGCGGGTATTTGGTAGTCCGCAGATAATGATGCTTAACGGCAACAGATCAGTGGGAGAACTATCGAAAGCTATATTGAAGTCCACGAATATAACCTCTGTAAGAATTCCATTTGCTACGAGGCTTGCCCAAAATGTTAGGAAGAACTTAGCTCGGTCCTGGCTGCTGATGAATCTATAATCGTGGAAAACCTGAAAGAACTCCTCCAGATGGAAACAGAATTCTGGGTTCTCGCGAGGTTGATACTGAGAGCGAGAATGATTTTATCGCACGGCCCAAGACGTAGTTGTGCGCAAACACCTCTTTCTCTTGCAAATCGGCCCCAGCCGCAACTGCATACTCCTTGAATGCTAGAATAATGGGTCCAACCGGAATCCAATGTACAGACGAATCCGAAATTGGACAACGCTATTATCATTGGACTTCAGGTGCACATTGACGGCCTGCACCATTTTGGCCCATCAAATACACAGTTATGTGATGGCACAGTAACTACGGGAATGGTCATTCAAAAGAATACCGTAATCCGTTGTAAGACTATTGATAAAGCAGCCAGGAAACTAAAGAAAAACTCATTTTTACAAAACAATTTACCGCAGTGTGGTATGTAACTAACAAACATGAATGTGTTTCGTTTATAGACTACTTATTTTTTTTCTTTCTCCGTTATATTTTCACTCATTTCCAGATAATTATATGATTACATATACGGAATTACTGATTTGCATATTTTAGTGCTGTTCAGCCTAAGTGATATGTCTGCACTGCGGGAATCATCGAACGCGCATACATAATCGTCTCTTCTCACTGCGTTATATCCTCGCCTTCACCTTGTTTTTGCACCGTAAAACTAGTAGTTGGAATTCCCAAGCGAATTCTCAAAGGCAATGACACTCGCAGAAATGAGTCCTAGTTTCGGAGTATGCAATCGGAAGGTTTTTTGACGCCTGTTTGACCGTTAGGATCTGTTATGCCTTATACTTACCAAAATGAACGCAGCAGCTCAAGCAACCGACGCGCTCTACAGATTGCACGCTATACAGGACAACGTCAAATGAACGCTATTAGTTGTTATAACGACGAGGTCAATTTAGTTCAATCAACACAGAACAGCACTAACCCATGTGGCAAAACCAATGACCAGGATCCTTTTTCAGTTGTATTTGCAGGGTTCCTACCTTCAAGAGTGTTACTTTATGCATAGCCTTGTTTCATTGGAATGAACTCCCGCAGAAGTAAAATTGAAATACTTACTTCACGCGCAGTGCGGCCGAAGGTTACTGTTTTTGCATCCCCTAATATGCGGTATGACAATTCGACATTTAATCAATAAATAAGACAGCCCGGGGACAGTTATCTTTTTCGTCTAACCTCTTATTCGTCATCTCACGAAATACCACCTCCAGTTTTTGTCCAACAGACTAAAAATGTTTTTCCGGCTGCGTTCGTTATATTGTTCCACCTATCAGCTTAACTTTTAATGAGATAGGTGACTATCACTTTTAGGCTACGTCCCTCTTTTCAGAGCTCAATACCATTCTTCCCACCTATTAGTTCCGCAGATTGCCTAAGCATGCCTGGTGCATTCGACCCTATCAATCCTTTTGACATCTTGAACTTCTCGGGGAAGTATCCCTCCCATATGTCGATTCTAGTTGTAAAAACCCGTATATTCTAACCCCACCTGGTAACTCTTCCCTAATTGCCCCCACCATTATTGTTGCTGTTGACGATTGAACCAGCTCAATACAAGTCATGTGCTTTTCAGGAGAGAGGCTGAAGCCTGTAAGCGTTGCCCCAAGTGAGGTCAAACTGCTGTCTAATGCAGCGAAGCAAAAAAATCTGGTTTCCTGCACGAAGTGGCTGACCTTGATCCAAGATATTCTCTGCAAGCTTTGGTTGCAACCCTGTTACATTGCTCCTTTCGTTTGTAGTCCACAGCCAATTTTAATCCAAAGTCGCACCGAACAAAACTGTTTCAGGGTCTCTTGCCACTGGCAGTTCGTCCGAGGCCTGAGTTAGCAGGCCAATCTTACTCTCATTAGTTGGCATGCCCACATGTTAAAGCCAAGTCGTGTCTTCTCCAAATCCCCACGAAACACGATGTATCACCACTGACTACTACGTTCTTATCGGCTGCAAACGTAGAACACGGGAGTTCTCACCAAAGTCAACCCATTTGTGCAAAGAAAACTGGAAGAAACTGGACCAATCCTAAAGGAACAACGTTGCCTACGTTAATCCGCACAGGTTTCTAATTGCCACCCCCACATGTCACTTAGTAATTCTTTCGCCCACCGGTTCAGTTCCCCGGCGTTCCAAAATAAGGCCGTCTATCCATTAGCAAGAGGTGGTTGATGGGCTCAAAACCCCTGCCAAAATAAAAGTAATGTAATATAACCACCGCCCCTTTCAGCCAATTTAGCAGTTACCTCATCTATGGAGCAAGGTGGGTTTGAAAGATACAACGTGCCTTTCGGGGAGCGATGTTGTACCCGGTGAAACAGCCCGAGCCTTGTCGAATGGCCGCATATGCAATTAATGATTGACTTAAAGGAACACTTAAACAGTACGTATGCCAGCCCCATCGATCGATGGCTTTCAGCCATCGACCTATTCCTACTTCATCGAATAACGGCCACAGTTAATTGCCTCCAGCCAGCTGGTATGTTTCATTGAATTACCGTGCCCTGACATAAAAGCGTATAATTTCGCTACCAATTCCAACCAAAGGCCTCATAGTCGCTGTTAAGCACAGTCGGGATCTGGAGGGTTGTCCTTTCAAGATAACACAACGAAATTTTCGGAGAACAGTATATAATCATTCCGAATCCGACAAACGGATCAGTAAACAGAGTAAAGGTAATAACCGACATCGATTTTACCGGTTTGGCAACCATTTGCATTCGGACGAAAGGCGTACAATTGTTCATATCGGTGGAACTGGCTTACCTAATCAAAACGGATTATTGCATAATAGACCAGGAATAAAATTTTGTGGGACGTCCCTAATAATGAGGTTACAATTACCACTCCAAAAAGAATATAATTAGAAAATCTGTAAAGGCATGCGGGTAAGCTGTTGGTGGTAAAACGGGTAAAGCTATGTGGAAAACGGACGTAACAGAAGAAATAACATATAGAAAATAGGAGTATTTCAATTTTCAATAAATTCGTGCTGTCTACTGTTTTGTTTATTTTGCTGCTTTTCGAGTGATCACACAAGTCAAAAATAGAGAGCGGGGTTAATTGCAAAGTCTAAAAGCTGGTGAGAGAAATCAGAACAGTGTGCTAGTACTTGATCTGTGTAGCAGTTTTTCGGTGAATTTGGTTTTGGAGGCGTTTGCAGGATACTTGATGTCCGAACCATGTCAGTTCTGAAAGGAGGCCAAGCCCTTGTCAAAGAATATTAGTGAGGCTTTGCAGCACTGAAACCTCGTTGATGCGGTGAGTCAGGAAACAACATAGTAGCAAAGAGTACTTAGACGACGAAGGCCCTTGGGATGACCTCGCCAATAATAACTTTCAAAAGGACGCGTCATTTCAAAAATGAAAATTCGCGCGCAAGCAGTAAGAGAAGAGGAGAAAGGAGAGGCGAATTGAAAGCCGTAGAGTCAGTGGAATGTGATGAATTCACTATTTTCCAAATTTCCTGACTATTTTTTGACATCCTGAAACTTGTTCCTGTGGTTCGTTCACTGCACAACTCCATCCTTGCCCTAACCTGGGTGCAGGTTTTGCTATTCTGTATGTTCCGGAGAAGGTTTAAGTCTTCGACTATGATAACCGAATTTACCCCAGCTAGTAGGTCTCCGAGCGCTTCGGTTTACCGGTGGGTGCAATCTTTCTCTGAGGATAGCGCCATGTACACGCATATCATAGCAATTCATTTGTACTTCATACCCGCTGTGCATGCACATGATTGATTATCAACGGTTTTCACATTAATAATGAACTCTTCGTGTAGCAGGCCATCTTGACGGAGGAGTAACGCGCCTCCTCCTAAGTTTCCACTGCCTCAATACATCTCCTGGTGATTGTGATAACCGACAGCCGACCCCGCTTCAGGAGAAGCTGCGGCTTTTGTCCGATTCTCATCGACCGGTCGTACTCATTTGCCTACTTCTCATGCTAACTGCCAAGGTGCAAGGAATGGACGCATTTGCATCCCTACCGCGCTGGGTCGCACACCTCATTCGATCCAGGAACTCGGGCTTACTGCGTGAGGTTTTATTTCACTATCAGCTGAAACATAATAATTATGCATATCTCTCGATTTGCGAAGGGCGTGCGCATGGCGAGATCAAATTTTTACAGGGATGCTGCCCAGGAAATGCAAGTAATAGAAATCCAAAGGGATAAGTGGGCGGGAGCGAACTTGACTTATTGCAGAAGCACACTGTAAGGTGAAATGTGATATTGCAAAGCGATGGGGAAATTACGTGTATGCCAGTGAAAGGAAAAATAAAAACTAATTTTTTCAGATGGAAAAGGGTTTTCTGGGACTGTTTTCGAGCAGTGGACCACGAGTCGTTTCGCATTTAATGAACTAAATGTGCTCATTGCTGGCGCAAGTCATGTATGGGTCCCAAGGGGGGATTTCGAGATATGGCCGGAGTCCCCAAACGTCAAGAGCGTCACGTAATGGGCGGAAATGTTGAGCTGAGAAGATGATAAGCAACGGTAATGCGGTAATTTGTTGGAATTGGTGAAATCCGTGCGGAACGTCTGGCAAATTGGATAAGACACGTATTTGGCAATAACAAACGACTAAAAACATGGTGAAGACAGCGGCAGAATGTCAAGATTGTCTCAAATTATATGGAGGGAACTTATGAAGCTTCGGATATGGAACTCCCAAGAATAGCGATTACATTTACATAAGGATGTCGGTAAGGTTTACTGTGAGGTGCGTCAGATAAGAGAACATTTGTGTAAAATTACTCCTTAGATGAGCCGATGAAGAATGCAGTCTATGCTGTCATTCTTTTCTGTCGCAGCTTTTGATCTTAGTCAGCAGCAGGGATGGGGAATATGAGATGCGCAAGCCGTTCCGAAGACAGTAGTAATCGCGATTTCACCCTAACACAAAGATGCGAGTTGAGATGTCCAATGCGATAATCGGCGTACTTTCGGTTAACCGGGCCAGAACTCGAGCGCCAGTTCTAGCTAGCAGGTTCCTAGCAAGGATGATGAGGTAGCAAATTTTGAGTTTCCAGTTTGAGGGTTGAGCTGAGAGCGGCGCTTCTACTTCGGGTGCGTGATCTGAAACTCAAGGGAGAGAAGTGGTCTGGCATGGAGTTTTGGTGATTATTAGATCGCGACAACATATTTTCAACATAAACCACCTATTCCGTAAAATGTGGTGACTGGAATTGAGCTACAGTGGCAGTTCTACGGGTAGTTGACGGTTTGGGGCCACTAAGAACAACTTATTCAGCCCTGCCAAGCCAGTAAAGTGGATAAGAAGAAATGGAAATCGAAGAGTTCACCGGCCGAATGTGTTTAAAATCACGAGATGCGATGAGAACATGGATCTGCCAAGAGTTACGTTGACATTTTCATCAGACCACATTGAGAAAATCTCAAGAGTTAGTTGCCTAAGCCACTGAAGAAGAGGGTACATAATTACAAAGGAACTCAAAAGGTGTATTGGAGTGGACTTGCGAGAAATTGAGGAAGTACGAGTTGAAGCCGAATTCTAGAGGATCTCAGCAAAGATTCGGTCATGAACTAAAATTCTAATCCATGTTCGCAAGCTTCGTGTAGTGCAATGTTAGATCGTGTCAGGTTAATTAATAGCGGGACATCCAGTAACTTTGCCAGCTTGTAGCAGAACTTGGATTTGTTCCCCCAGATAACTTGTTTAACTGCGCATTGCCCGCTAAGTGCTGTGACCACTTGTGCGCTGCTCACGCACGCACCGCTCGTTCCCTCCCGTCCAAATATACTCAAACTCCTACCGCTTCCTGCTGTCTTCTCTTTTTACAAATGCGTTATACCCCTAAGAGAATTCAAGCTTGGAAACAAATCCATCCCCATTAATTGCCAAGTTCGGGACCTAGGCCTAAATTATTGCTGCACCTTAAACGTATCGGAACATGCTCTCGTACAGGTGGCGAAAGCAAACAAATTAGTGGGGCTGTTACACCAAACGCTGAACTTGAACGAAAGCAAACTACACCTTTTTAGGACCCACGTCAGACCCATTCTAGAGTGTTGCTCTCTAGTCTGCTCTAACATGAGGCAGTGACAGACTTGCGATTTAAAACGTCCAGCGTGCATTTACCAAGTAGTTAATTGGCTACTCTACAAGCCTAAATTACAGGGGACGCTGGTATTAGATCCATTGTGGCTCCGACGCATAAGAGTGAACCTGATATTATTCAGCAACATTATCACAGGGGACAGATGCGTCTCTGCACCTCGTGTTAAAAATGGAACTCCCGTACTCCTTCCGAAATGCGGATCCTATTATAAATCTCCCTATTCCAAGGACTTCCGTTACAGCCAACGTCTTTATTGTTAGATGTTCTTCAGTATGGAATAAACTCCCACATCAGCTGCGCATTCTGTCACCATTATCTATTACATTTGAAAACCAAGTACGTAAAGTAGTTACTGTACCCTTTCTAATTAATCTATACCAACCATACACACTTCAGGATCGAGTATATGAAACTGGATTGGGCTTCTGAAAAACGCACTGTCACCTTTTCGTTCATTGCGGAATGGAAAGTAAATCTCCCTACTAATGTCATTAGGAATCAACCTAGTCTCTTCCACTTCAAACAGAGCTACGACACCAGCGCATGCTACTTTGTTACGTGCAGTTCCACGTCAGATGGTTATCATCGTTCCTCTGCCTGAAAAATGGTACCTATCGCTAAATAGTCTGACTTCCTATCCATAAACCTTATCGTTCTAACTGCATACAGGGTAGCTCACCCATATCCCTCTCCCACCCACTCACCTTGTTAATCCCAACACCGTCGCCAACACGGTGCGGCAACCATAACCTGCAACCGTCTTCCAAAAAAACAAAAAACATTCGCTATCACCCGCACCCTTACTTTTCATTAACTCTTCTCTTCATGCAAATGACTGGCCTGTAGAAATAACCTTGTTTCGGACGAACCCAAACGATACCCTCCAGACGAAATAAGGCAAATGTCTTGGCTTCTTTCTTTGTCAAGCCTCATCGATATCTATCCATTTTGGCCAATTCAGATTTCAAACTATCGCCGCGAATATAGAGTCCTATGTGGTATCTTCTCTCCCCATAGTGACCGTTTACATCAACCATGCCCAAAGGCTCTTGACCATTTCTTGTTTCGAAAGACACGGCCCCCTAGAGCCACTTACAATCCATGATTACCAAGTGGAATTTAGTCAATCCCTAGTGCATCCATCTTTGTAGTTCGACCATTGTTTATATCAGCAGCAGTGACTCCCTGTCCGTCCTATTAAATACCGGCTCATTCTCCTTACTCACAGTGTGGACGATCCTACCAAATACCGGTTCATTCTGTTAACTCATAGCGCAGACGATTCACATATTAGACTAGCCAGCCCACCTATTTAAATGCATATATATATTTATATCTATAAAAAGAAAACCCAGATTCCTCAGTCACCATTCGTATATTTCGAATGGTACTATGCGCTCTAGTAACTTGCTTCTCTGAGCTGCTTGTGAGATTGACCGCTTCTTAATCTGCAGCTGGCAGCTAGGCCGTCCGTCTTTTTTCTCTCTTCCAGGCTTTATAGTCCTGTTTGGATAGAAACAATTACCCCATGCTCTGGAGATTATCCGATCCTGGAACGACGATGTATTCCTTACCATACCATGCTCAAATTCTTTCCACCACATCACCACAATAGTGCGGGGCGCGGTCATATCCACCGCTTTGGCCAGCGCACATCGGGCGGGCAGCTCGGCTGCAGCGGTGTGCGGCTGCAACTAGGTTGGCGGATTACACCTTCTGCGTTCGCCCTCCAACGGTGTTTTTAAGTTGGGTGACCAGCACTCGGTCAGCCCCACCCATTAGCACTGTTGTGGTAAACAGCACTGTAGCTCATAAGTTCACGTGCACCACTTTGTACTGGCTTCCTCTTGCTCCTTCCCAAAATTCTTCTAACAAACCCATGCAAAACGGACTCACGAATGGTCAATATTTTTATTGGCATCTGATATAAACTGACGTTCACAATGTATATTAACACCCGAAGGCAGCTGAAGACCGTCGTTTTTCATCAACCCCTACTCTTATCTGCGGAATTTGGCAATAGACCGATGCTCCTGGTAACAGTTATTCACACGAGCCCACCAGACTTGGACTTATATGACTCCGGATCGCCTTCTTCTTTTCCAACGGCACCTTCATCTCCAGACCAAGCCAAAATTTATAAACTCAAAATTGCTCCAAACTGACCTCATGTATTAGTATTACGGTCGCACAATTCCCATCCATTGTCGCAGCTCTCCTTGCTTAACGGTCTGTGCCTCCAGAATTTTTGAGTATTATACTGCTTTTTTTGATATCCAGTCTAGTTTTTGCTCATCTCCATTCCGTTATCGCATCCATACTGATACTCATCTCCACCCTATGACTCTCTTGACTATCGAGTACCCCGGCCAACAGGCGGCGACAGCCATTGCCCTCCAGCCATATTTTGCGCCCGCGATACGCACCTTTGTTGCATTCAAACAATATAACTCGCAGTGTAGGACTGGAAATCAGCCACAGAAAAATCTTTGCGAACCATTATTTAGCTTTCAGGTAAAGCCCCCTGCTCGGGAAACCACATTGCATGGTATGATATGGTGAGCGAAACCACATTGCATTGTATGTTTGGTTTCCGTTTTCCGTTTCTTCACTGTGCCTTCTTGGCCTAATTTTGAACTTATCTTGCGCATGACTCTCGTGTGTCGAGAAATATACAAAAGCAAACAGACCTTCCAAATTACTAGAGGTCGCTCTCACTCCCTGTCACTTCCATTTATATTGTTCGTATTTCCTGTGCATCATTTATGTAAAAAATTGATGTTGCTTTGCGCATGCTTCTCGCAAATCGAGAAATATACATCATCGCTATCATTATCATCATTACTAGTCAGGTGTCGGGGTTGCGATCGTACGGAGCCGACTAAGAGTGACGCACGAGTGGTCACAATGGTTAAATGTATGCAAACGTAATACGAGATTCACGGTAGGACATTCCGTTTCACAAGCTGGGCTTTGAACTGGGCTAAATTTGGGCATGACCACAGGGAAAGAGGGAGTTTGTTCCACATTTTAGAGTAAGCAACTGTAAAGACTTTTACTCTGATCGACAGTCGAGTTAAGGTTTCCTTAACCAGTAGTATCAACCACGAAGTGGATACGGAGGACTACCAGCGTCACTTTTGACGTTTGTAGTTGAGTAATAATGTGTATATTTTTCGACATCCGAGAGGCATGCGCAATGCAAGATGAAATTTACACAAAGTGGACACCCAGAAAACAAAAAATCATTCGTAAAGATGCAGTGTGTTTTTGGTCTCACGAACATAACCATGAATGTCATAAGCTAAAAAAGAATTTTCGAGCTTTTAAAGCAGAGCTGGATAATCCTTCGCCAAAATATTCCGGGGCTGACTAGGATTCGCTCACCGGGAGTAAAATCATGTTTAAACGCTTCAAAGGTTCTTATCACGGGCACAGAATTTGGTTAGTAAGCAACGGTGGGCGTCGTCATCTGGCCGGGTTCCTAAAAAATAAAGAGGGTTGTTTGGCGAAGATGAAGATCAATGTGGATGTGCTATCGGGATGGAGATGATTCAAAACCACAATGTACTTCATGTGGGATGGATGGAGAGCCGTGATTGTTGACATTCAAGAGTCAAATTAATGATGAAGGTAAAACAACGAGAAACCTTCAAGGTCGCGTGAAACTACTTACGGGTCGAAATCAAATGAAGAACTGTTGATGGAGCGACAATGAAATTCATAGAAATAGTTAGTGGACTTATGAGGCTGGGAGCGGATTGTGATGTGTGGCGGGAGGTAAACGGATAAATGTGACAAATACAATCAATCCTTCAAAACACTCTCCATGAATGACCTGTGTGTTGTCCTTGTTTAGTATCGGAGATTTTGGTGTTCTGTGGCTGTAGAGGTCTGGAGGTTTGGGGTCGCACAGCGTTTTAATAGTGTCAGTAATCGTTTTGGCAAATCGCAATGGTTCATCGGAGATGAGGCATCCGGGGCGGTTGTTTACGTCACTTTGTTTCCCTTATGGTCACACGGCCTGGCACTGGGGATTCATATCCGGATAGCAGCTTCTTAACACGGATAGGCAATCAGCGCATCAGAGGGAGTGGAGCTCTCAAGCAGTTGCCACCCCATCATCCTTGCTAGGAACCTGCTAGCTAGAACTGGCGCTCGAGTTCTGGCCCGGTTAACCGAAAGTACGCCGATTATCGCATTGGATATCTCAACTCGCATCTTTGTGTTAGGGTGAAATCGCGATTACTACTGTCTTCGGAACGGCTTGCGCATCTCATATTCCCCATCCCTGCTGCTGACTAAGATCAAAAGCTGCGACAGAAAAGAATGACAGCATAGACTGCATTCTTCATCGGCTCATCTAAGGAGTAATTTTACACAAATGTTCTCTTATCTGACGCACCTCACAGTAAACCTTACCGACATCCTTATGTAAATGTAATCGCTATTCTTGGGAGTTCCATATCCGAAGCTTCATAAGTTCCCTCCATATAATTTGAGACAATCTTGACATTCTGCCGCTGTCTTCACCATGTTTTTAGTCGTTTGTTATTGCCAAATACGTGTCTTATCCAATTTGCCAGACGTTCCGCACGGATTTCACCAATTCCAACAAATTACCGCATTACCGTTGCTTATCATCTTCTCAGCTCA
>LUCM01005751.1:0-27955 GCA_008360955.1 Fasciolopsis buskii
TTTTTTGCTTTTCATTGACATACCTGTTCTTTCCCCATTTCTTTGCAGCACCTCACTTCACTTTCTGGTGTGCTTCTGCGATAACTCAATGTTGCTCCCACCCGTTATCCCATTCGACTTCTGTCATTTACATTTCCTGTGCATCATCCTTTTAAAGATTTGATCTTGCCTTGCGCATGTCCCATCCGACTTTCACATACTGGGGTATATCAAAGTGCCATATTCAAGGAGTGGTCGAACGTATGTTTTATAAATGCTGAAGATGCTGTCGGATAGATTCATTGTGCGAAAAATCAGACTCGCATTTCTTCTAGCCTCAGCCAACTGAATAACCACGTGCTCCGAATAATTTAGAGATGCTGAGTTGTTGAGACCAAGGTCACGGATTGTGGGTTTACATGCAATAGAAGATCCACGTAGCAAAATTGATTCTTTAGGTAGTGTACATGTGTATGTAAGTATTTCGCTCTTATTGGCAGAGAAGCTCATTATCCAGGAGATACACCAGTCGTCTAAGGCAGACAAATCGGTACAAATGTCTCTAACCACAGTACTAACTTCATTTGATTTAAGAAAGTAAACTATATTTATGTCAGCGGCAAACAGGAAAGGGACGCCGTGAGATATTGAACCTAATGCATCATTAATGAACATAAGGTATAGCAGGGGACCAAGTACACTGCCCTGTATGACGCCACTAGTAACAGGTCTGAGATTGGAGGTAATGCCGTCAATTGAGACCACCTGTGATCGTTGGGTTAGGTAAGACAAAAGGCAGGGTAGAAGTGGACTGGTGGTGCCAAAGGGGGTTACTTTGGATAAAAGGCGCGGATGATAGACACAATCAAAGGCCGCAGATATGTCGAGGTAGATGACTGCGAATGCCACACCCTTGTTTGCTAGGTTAGTTAGGAAGTTCAGGAAGTCAAATTGGCAGGTGGAGCAAGAACGAGATTGGAGAAATCCGTGCTGTTTGTGGCTAAGGAGGTTGGAAGCTGAAAAGTAGTCCACGATGGATCGTTTCGCCATCTTATCCATGACCCTGAAGATAACAGGCGCGTGGTTGGTGGGACGATAGTTGGACATACCATGCAGAGACCACTTCTTACGGATAGGGGTTATTACAGAGTGCTTGAGGTTGACCGGAACTGCACCAGAGTTAATTTAAAGTGTGAAGAGGTTGAGCAGTAGCAAAGGTAGTTCAGGGCCACAACTAAGAACAGCTGATGGAGGGATGCCATCAGGGCCCTGGAAAGACCCTGGTTTGAAATTGGCTAAATGTCGTTCAACGGTCTTAACATCAAAGGACACAGAAGATAAGGTAGGGCTATTCCTATTCTGTAAATCGGGTGGGTCGTTGACTGCAGCTGGGGCCATGGAGGAGGCGAAATATTGGTTGAACGCCTCATTTATGTCTTTTGGGGTTGTCACAGACTCACCATTAGGCAAAACTAGGACGTTCACTGACGGCTTGCGATCATGGGATCTTAATTGATATAGTTTTGAAAGTATTATGTGGTGATTTTTATCTTAGTGCCCTAGCTTCTTTCCGAAGTAGAGACTCACTTAGGCGAGATAGTGTCGGACAGATGGTGCAAAAGAATAGACTTGGAAATGTCATGTGTCGATGAAAAGTGCCGTTGCAACTTAGCATGTTTGGCTTTCAGGGGGCAAGTTGTGAGTTCTTTTTTCTGTTTACTCGTTCTATAATGGTCAGTTTCGAGATGCAGCTGGCCATGTTGCAGTAAAATTCATCTGCAGCTGTCTGTGGGTCAGTCGCTAGGAAAAAGCTTCCTCAGTCAGGTTGGCGTTCTAGGGAGGGAAATTGCTAAGAGTTAAAATAAGGTGGACGAGTTTTGTTAATAGGATGGTTAGGCAGGGGCATGGACATAGAGTCTACCGTGAACTACCCTGTGGTCGCTCCCTGGAAATTTATTTTTGACATGAACCAAGATGTGGTGATCAGTATGTGTAAAAATGAGATCTAATATATTATTATTTCTGGTGGGTGACGCTACGTGCTGTACCCAGCTCCAATGTTGTAGATGGGCGACGAGCAATGTTAGGCTTGGTGGAGCCGTAATCGTGGACCAGGTTACGCCAGGGAGATTGAAGTCTCCGGCAATGATTTTCGATGTTAATGGGAGGGATGCAAGGTAGTCAAATGCGTCCGCTAAGAGAGAAAGCCCAATTTCAGTATGAACTGGAGGGCGATAGATACAGGCGGTATGGATACCACAAGATGACGCAATGACAGTGAGCCATGCCGATTCTTGGATCAGCTGGTGTGAAGGATGCGCTTAAATGGAGACTGATAGGTCCTGTCTTATTTAGTCAAAGCATTCGCCCCCACGGTGGTCGTTTTTACTATCTCTAATGGATTTGTGTCCCGCAAGAGAAGTCGCAATATTAGGCGTGTCTTCGGAATGCCAGGACTCAGTGATGGCAATTCTATTCTGATTGGAAGATGCAGCAAAGCCTTTTAAGTGACGGACTTCATTTAGGACAGGACAACAGTTAATTAGCGCTAGTGCTGAGGAACAAGTGTGGAAGGAAGCAGAAAGGGCGTGGGTTTAGGTATGAATTTCAACACCGTAAAGAACTTACTATTGGCGTTCTCTATTCATTTTGGTCTGTTAAATGCAAACGGCGGCCAACGGGGTGGGCAACAGAGACACCAGGCGGCAGTGACGGGAAGTCCGCGTTGGACTCAAATCCCCCGGGTGGAAATTCGTTACCATTTATGCCCTTGTCACAACGATATGCCCTGGCATATTTAAAACTGGCTAACGTGTAGGCCCCCTACCATTTGCAGGTGAGCGCTTTTCATCTGCACATATGTTTTGTCCCCAATGTCACAGGGCATGATCTTGCGTACGGCGCTGTCAAAGAAATAAAATACTGTTATGCATATCTCATAGTTTTCGAGAGGCGCGTGCGAGGCAAGATCATATTTGTAAAGAATATATCAGCGGGACATCTGAATGCAATGTATTTACTTTTATTATTCGAGAAGTACACTTGGAAGTGTTATCAACGTCTGCAACACAAGACTCATGGCAATCGACTGCATGCCAAAATCCAAAGCTAAATAAGTCGTTGGACAGTATAGTAAAAATTTTTGTGGGACTAATTTTTAGTGGCAACCTTCAAGGCATTTGGCGTCTGAGTGCATTATCTAAGCGTTCCGCAGTAGAGAAAGGCATGTGAAGGACGGTGCCAAATTCAAGTTTTAGCCGAAATTCTTTGAAGTGCGATGGGGTAATTTAACAGACACAAAAGAAAGACATAAGGCATACTATAGTCTGTTACGAGTATGTTGAAACAGGTAAGAACTTGTTGTGAGCGCGGCAATAGAATGGAATTTGACAATAATTTAGACAATGTGATGCTGGAGTTGAGGATGGATGAAACCATTTAAGTCCACCCCGGACGGATTAACGAATGAGGTGCATTAAATGTTTAGCCAGAGCATAATGTTTCCAGCAAGGATGCTGGCTGCACTTATGTATGGCTGTTGACGAAACGATCCCTGAATTGCGGTGTACAAAATGATAAGTTGGTTAGTAAGTGGGGCTACCGGTAAATGCGATTGCCATGAATGTCCAGCATGTAACTTTTGATGACTGAATTTGGAGTATGGTGGCAGTAATAGTGGAAAATTCGCAAGGTTGCGCGCATCCTTTCTATGGTAGCATCAACCGCGTTTTTCACCGATCTCAATGGTCGTCCTGGGCATAGGTATCCAGGACGATCAATTTCGGAGTCTGGATCGTGCGCGTGATGACGAAGACCAGCACTCTAGCTCCAGACCTATCTCATGGCGCCCAAGCCGATTCGTATAGCCAACGCCTATGCTAAGGCAGACGTCAGCGACGGGATCTGTTTAGAGTCTGTGATTTTTGTTGTCTGATGTGCAGGAATAGCGGTCGGTGGTGGGCCAGGAATAAGGTCATGGCGAGTCTAAAGCGATCGAGAGTTTTGTTTAAATCTTTCTATGACCAACAGGCCAAGAGCAAAAAAATGACCAGATACATAAAAATGGACGGGCCGTAAATCGGCATTCGGAATTATTTACAGTATGCAGCCTATGAGCACCTCGATGCCTGAGGGTCACCTTCAAATGAATAGCACGATGGAACTTTTAGGTAATAGGAATGCATATTACAAACCTCTTGGCTGCTTTTCAGGTATGAGATGACCGACTCAGTCAGTCCTGTCCTAGACGGTCCTTATTTGTACCATGTTCCCCAGGCAGTGCTTGACACCTCCAGCAGGCATCGATTGCCTAATCTAGTAGAATGAATGGCACAGAGGTCAAAAGGTAAAATTCATTCATTGCCAAGGTTTGTAAATATTTCGGTCTTCGGGCTCACCGTGCAAGCAACGGCGGTGATCGGTGAATGCTACTACCTATTCTACTACTTGATTCAACGGAAAAGGGCTCCAGTGCATTGAGTCGTAGGAGGGCGAGTTTGTCAGGGTTTTTGAAGGACAGTGGCCGCGAATGGGTGTGACGAGGCGGACGTGTGATGCAAGATTTTGCCAGGATCATTATTCTTCAGTTGAATAGGAATACAGCAACTTGTACCGCCCAAAGTTTTCAATGGGCATAAATAATGAAGGAAGAAAGAAGCGGCAGTGTTTATACTGAACACTAGCATACGTGCGTTGGGAGGGCAGGGACAGATTTAAAATTGGGCCGGTAAGGTGGCGAAGCGTATATGGACATTCCTATTAGCTACTAACTAGGATCGTGTCACCACGCAATCAAACACATCCGGCAAACAAAGGCGACATGGGACTTCCTGTTTGGCAGGATTTGATCTCAGCTGAAGGCAAACATATCAGGTCTTTGAAATGATAAATAGAAAGCAAGCCGCAATTTGTACAAGATGTGGCATGATATCTAACCGATTGTGGCGACTCTTCTTCCAAGAGACGCCTGATATGTCCGAGGAGGAGCAGTTTTCCATTGCGCGAAGCTTTCAGCCCCGGTGCAAATTTGTTATCTGCTCTTGGGATGGGGTCTTGGAGCCTCTGAGAAATGGTATTCCCAGGAGTGCATGTTCCTTGGTACCTAGGTTGGGCTGAGAAAAAGCATTCAGAAAGTGAAAACAGGTGATTTGGATGGCCTGGCTATTCTTGAACCTGAGTGAATCAATGGTCAGCTGACAAAGAAGTCAAATTTTGGAAGCAGGGTTTCACTGTCGCCAAGAGATTATCCCGTTCGATGTGAACGAGCACTTTACGTATTGCGTCCAGGAGTTCAGAACAACATTGTCCACAAAGAGGTTTTCAGGTGCAGGGTAAGTTTCTCCCGCATTTGACCAGCCAACGTTTGGTGAGCCCAAATGGCCTGTATTTAGAGGCTGGGTGAAGTAATTCAGCTTCCTCACAGAGCGCAGCGGTTTCATGAGGTCACTGCTGTGCTGCGGGTTGCAGGCTGTGGGGTTGTAGATTAGTCTCAAGAGGAGAGTCTTAGACTTAGACAGCGAGAAGACTGGCCGACAGTAGTTACTTTGAGCACATTGGTTATTGCAGGTTATCGCGTTTATGGTGATTATTATTTACACAGCGCGAAATCTGGAAGAAACATTATCTGCCACTGATGACTCCGGCAGGGTGAATTCTGGCTTCTGGCAGGTCTGGTGTTAGCTACCCTTATGTAAGGCCTATGGTGCGGGAAATCAGTACCCAAGGCAGCTCTGGATTTCCGTGATTTATTTCGGCAGACTTACTTCATTGGCGTAAAGTCAATTGTTCGTATGCTTAATCTCGTTGGATCTATTTCTGAGTGTGCTGACTGCGGGGAGAAATGAAATGTCCGGTTCGTCTGAAGCAGTAGCGTGAGCCGTTGCATTCTAGGCGGGTTTACGTGACGATGGGGGGCACAAGGATTTTGGTTTTAGTTAAAGAATGGTAAATTGTTAGGATACGCATTGGGCAAATAAAGCTGAAAAGCTTAAAACTCCCAAGTATTTTAGCCCTTGTGATTCGGCTATCATCTGTCCAACGAAAAACGTTATATACCTCGAGCAAAACGGATTGTTCATAAGTAAAAACCCCTTTCAAAACATTTAATAATTTGTTTGCCAACAATTTGCACTGGAATTTTCTGAGGAGAAAAATGTTGGGCAACTGAACGCCTACTTGCTTGCTTCTTGAGGATGATCCGAACGGGTACAATTACTTCACTGATTTGCGCCTTTGGCTCGACCCTCTGTGTCATGTTATGTCTTTCAACAATAACTGCTTACGCCCCCATATTTTGTAAGGTCCTTTTGAAATTAATATAGATATCATGAATGGTTTCCAGGCTGTCAAAATCAAAACTAATTTCTTCTATTGTCTCTTAAAGCCCAGAGGTATGAACTTCTCGATTTTCTGGATCTGACCTGAAGATTGAGTCTGCATCAGGTTCTCTATGACAATAATAGCGTAGCTTCGAAGATGGCTGTACAACAAGGAGGATGCCACCTATTTCAGCACGGGAAAGATGAACCAACCGAGAGTTAAAAATATGGAATAAGAGTCCAAGGACAAGAGGAGGGATAAAAGTAAACCAGAGTATATGCCGCAAACAGATTTTCTGAGGGGGAGGTTGGGCAAACAATCCGTGAAATCAATCCTGCACAAGAATCACTCGTGACGCATCCCTAAACGGGGACCCAGCAAAGAAGAGCAGATTGCTCTTCCGAAAGTTTCCGTTAATTAAAAATAATTTGTATAAATCTCGAATGACAAGAGGCGTCCTTGAGGCAGAAACAAAGGCTTACATGCACGAAAACGGGAAACTTACGAGATAAAGACGACGTACCTACGAAAACGGAGTTCTGCGCTATGCTACAGGCAATGGAGAAAAGCGATAATGATTGTTACGTTAGGAGCAACATAAAAATCAAACGAAACAACATAGCACCAAGCGTCAAACCATAAACCCGCAAATGATGTACGGTAGTAGGCTACTCGCCACCTCCTCTGATGTAGCAGAAGACTTTCAATCCATTCTCCTATTCTGCCGTGATCCCAGAAACAAGGCTTCATATCCCAAACATCCACGGGTTACAGCTCCTTGCATTTCAGCAATTACATTCAATGTGAAATGTACCTCTCAAATAACATGCAAGTTTAAACTTTCGGTCTCTCCTGGATCAGATGGGATACCTTCTGCCGCGTTGCTAAATAGCGGTCCTTATCTTCCTAATCTCTTGCCGAATCCCTTCACCCATTCCATAAAATACAGTTTCGTACCATGCCGGTGGAAATGGTTGGTAATTATGCGATATCACAAAGGGGGCCTACGCTGGACATTTCAAACTTCCTCCCAGTAAACCACTGGCCCTCTTTGTGAGTTGGTACCACTGTTTTCTAGTCAACTAGTGTTATTCTAGGCTATATAAAACGGTCGGTGCTTTCATTTTTTAGAAAACTTTGCTTTTTCTGAATGCCAAGCCTTGGCTAAATCCTTGCGAATCCATTTTGTCGATGTTTCTCCTAAGCTTAGATATTCACGCACCCAGCTCTGACTCGCCCTTCATTTAAACGCCAAGCCACTATGCACCACCGGAGCCATTAATTTGTTTATTTATTCTTGCGATTAGATGTATCGCAAACGGTTATTCAACTTCTATCTCTAACTAAGTATCCTTCATCTGACTCTTCGATTTGAACTCATCAAATACATCGTGATCCGCTGGATAAGTTTTCTTGTTTCAAACGTTTTGAGTGACGTCTCGAAGCCTGAACCGTGGAAAAACAGGTGAATGCTCAGTAGTTGTCAAAAACCAAATAACTGAGGTTAGCCGCGTTGATAACACTTTTTGATAAAAAGCTGGCGATCACAATGGACTGCTTTACTGCACTAAAAAATACGCCACCTCATTGAATCTGCTTCACAATGAGATAAACGGGACTTAGTGACTGCCGGTGGCTTTGTGAACTCCACGCCATCTAAAACTGCAAGCAGAATTGATAGGTTTTGCAATGCTACAGTTTTTAGCATCCCTGATCGCACCCCTATGGATATGACTCGAACTGCGCCATCTTCTGCTCGCGGCGTGGCACATATTCCATGTTCAATGGCGGGACTGCAAAACCGTTGCCAACCTTGGACTTTTCTTATTCTTATGCAGTTTCCGACCAGAGTTAAAGCCGTGAAATTTTCTGGCGAAAGCAATTCACATATCAGTCACTTCGCCCCATAATATCCAAACTACGGTTGGCGAGGCTCTACACAGAGGCAAATGATTGTCAATACGACGAATAATAATTCTTTCGGTCAAGCACACCAACAGCCACTAACCCCAAAGCCTCACTGGTTTTCACTCCAACAAAATCTCCGAGGCAGTGCACGGGCAGACCAATAATCGTTGACCTAGATCCATCGAATTCGTCTTCTCCTCATCCCCACAAAAAGTCCTCACTAAGCGTCCCCAAACTCATCGTCTTCAGATGAGATCGCAAAATCGTACAATCCATGTTCACCCTACAGCGCCTCTGCAAAGCGTCTGTCATATACCGTGGGAAGCTGGCCTTGGTGACACATCCACTCCGGATCATTGCCTTGCATAACTCAAGCCCGCAAGGATCTAGAGATATATTTGGGAGCACCAACACCGCAGTCGCCCCTGGTTCCCTCCCCAGCACACAATGGCAATACTGCTTGGGTTCGACCTACCAACAACCCTAATCCCATGCTGTTGGATCTGACATTCAAAAGGTTTGCCTCATTCTCTTCCTTTCAGCCGAGCCAAAGCTGCACCCCTCTTAGCCAAAATCGTAGGAATCCACCTAGGGTGCACTAGGACGCATATGTCACTGAAAACGATTTCGATTTCGGCGGGCTGCGTCTCCTAGTGCTGGTCATCGTTGCGTCACAAATGGCACATGTGCCTTTTCATGTACACAACATTGACAACCAGGCGTGGGTGAGCTCTCCTGCTCTTGTAGCTCCGTCCGCAATATATCCACCACTGACATCATCACGACATCCCTCCAATCACTGGATATTCCCGTCACTCGCAGCTAACCCTCTACGTACTCTACTCAGCCTTGTTGCTCGCAACAAATGCTGATTTCTTACCAGCAGCTCGACCACTCAGTCCAAAGATCACTCCATTTATCCCATTCCTCTCATCGAGTACCACTATTCGAAATACTCTTAAGCCCTCATCGCTGACCCCATTTTTCATCTCACTGTGCCATCTATTACCTCATAACCACGGCACGTGCTTAGGCACAACAAATACAGTCACTTAAATGGCTCATCTCTCCTCGCTCATGGGATTGCCCCGCTTTCCGTACTGTTAAATGTCACAGCCTTACTAAATAAAATGGATGGGGTGCGACTATCGTTTCATGCGCATATGGGCGATTTCCTCCTCACCAAGAAAACCTGTCCCTCTGATACTGCTCCGGCCAATGATGTCGCCTTAATTAGCTAACGTGATTTAGGACAAAAGTAAGTTCTTTACCAATGTAGTGGTTCAGTAACTAAACTATTTAAATTTGGCGTGCGGACGAACAGATGAAAAATAATTATATGAGCCCAATCATTTGATTTGCTGTTGGTATTTATGTTTCAATCTAAACATCCACGCAGATATGCCAAACTATACACAATAAGCAAGATAATAAGATAAATGCCTACAGTATAAGGGTTAAAACATTGTGCTGCAGGGGCTATTTAAATGAAGTCGTTTGAGGCAAACAGATGGAACGTCCAGGTTGCTTTCAGGCAGCCCGTCGATAGCAGATTCTCAGTTATGGTTGCTTTATGGGGGTTATGCGATGTACTGGTGCATACCTGGAAGTTAGACAAAGGGTACGTATTCGTCAATTCTGAGATCTTAATTGCAACTGGTTCCCATTGGGAGGAGGCGTTGCAATTTGAGCTGCCGACTTCATATTGTAAACGGGATAGGTTGATCTCTACAAGGCGAACGCACTCCGCGACGCCGCACATAGTTAAGAGAAGATGTGTCCGCCAAATTTCAATAATTTTTCGCTGATTATTGGTAATTTTGGTTTTGTTTGACTGTAGCACGTCATTTTTAAGGTGGAAAATTATTCCAGGATCGGTCACACTGATTTCAAAAATTATAAGCTTACTCTTAAATGTGCCGAAGGTCCGCGGGATTTAAATCAACAGCATCGGGGCTTTCGCAAAATGATTGTATATGTATCCCGAGAAGGTGAGTGTAATGAAGTACTTGAATTCCAAATCTGGGATGTTTTGAATGAAAAGGATGGACGGACAAGTGATTTCTAAGATCCCTATGTGAAACTGGCAGTTGTACTGTTTCTATCTGTGTGCGAAGCAAGAGTCAGGGAGCAGCAAATGAACAGCGACGGTTTCGATGGTTTTGTGACTAATAGAGGAATGAAAGATATGTATATTGTTCGGATCATCTGCAAATAGGATAAGTGTACGTAAAATATTTCGTTAACATACATATGGAAAAGCAGAGGACGAAGGAAAATCCCTTAAGCGGCTCCACCGGTTATCAAGCAAGGTGTTGTAGGAGTTCCTTTCAGGCGGACCATTTGTTTACATGAATTCGATGTGCAGAAAACCAATTAAGTATTGGATCCGCGATACTACAGCTTTCTAAGTTCTTCAGCAGTTTTGATGCGGAACTCGGTCAAAGGCTTTGGTCATTTTAAAAAAAACTGTTACCACTGACTTACCTTCATTGAAAAGCTTCGTCTGTACGTGCAGAGAGCTAGTCAGGGAAGTATTCCACGATTTCCTTTCGAAGAAAATTACGCCAAAGCTTCCAATTTGATAAGTCTTTCCATGAGGCCCGATGTAACTTGGGCATGGTTAATAAGCCTTGCCTTTGGCAGAATCCCTTCGCGAACCTCTTATGTGAGTCAGACTTATGACAGATTTTTTTTCATTGCGCAGTGATCGTGGTAGCACGGAGGACGGTTGAGTAGGTTAGACGGAAGTAAAGGAACATCCGTACCTCCAAAGCCACGGATAGAATGTCATCAGGAGCAGGGTGTAAAGGGGGCTTCGGTTGAGATATCAATATCACAGAGCGTTCGAGTAAAGGAAAGTAAGTACGAAGCCCCAGAGGACCATGGGTTAAAGTGGGCCAAAATAAACGTGGCCTAGAGGAGAAAAAATATACTGAATTCCTCTAATACTGGCATAGAGAACAAAATGTTAGTCATGGAGTGCGGAACATTTATTCGGAATCATTGTCAGTAACATATGCGTCCTAGTGCACCCTAGGTGGATTCCTACGATTTTGGCTAAGAGGGGTGCAGCTTTGGCTCGGCTGAAAGGAAGAGAATGAGGCAAACCTTTTGAATGTCAGATCCAACAGCATGGGATTAGGGTTGTTGGTAGGTCGAACCCAAGCAGTATTGCCATTGTGTGCTGGGGAGGGAACCAGGGGCGACTGCGGTGTTGGTGCTCCCAAATATATCTCTAGATCCTTGCGGGCTTGAGTTATGCAAGGCAATGATCCGGAGTGGATGTGTCACCAAGGCCAGCTTCCCACGGTATATGACAGACGCTTTGCAGAGGCGCTGTAGGGTGAACATGGATTGTACGATTTTGCGATCTCATCTGAAGACGATGAGTTTGGGGACGCTTAGTGAGGACTTTTTGTGGGGATGAGGAGAAGACGAATTCGATGGATCTAGGTCAACGATTATTGGTCTGCCCGTGCACTGCCTCGGAGATTTTGTTGGAGTGAAAACCAGTGAGGCTTTGGGGTTAGTGGCTGTTGGTGTGCTTGACCGAAAGAATTATTATTCGTCGTATTGACAATCATTTGCCTCTGTGTAGAGCCTCGCCAACCGTAGTTTGGATATTATGGGGCGAAGTGACTGATATGTGAATTGCTTTCGCCAGAAAATTTCACGGCTTTAACTCTGGTCGGAAACTGCATAAGAATAAGAAAAGTCCAAGGTTGGCAACGGTTTTGCAGTCCCGCCATTGAACATGGAATATGTGCCACGCCGCGAGCAGAAGATGGCGCAGTTCGAGTCATATCCATAGGGGTGCGATCAGGGATGCTAAAAACTGTAGCATTGCAAAACCTATCAATTCTGCTTGCAGTTTTAGATGGCGTGGAGTTCACAAAGCCACCGGCAGTCACTAAGTCCCGTTTATCTCATTGTGAAGCAGATTCAATGAGGTGGCGTATTTTTTAGTGCAGTAAAGCAGTCCATTGTGATCGCCAGCTTTTTATCAAAAAGTGTTATCAACGCGGCTAACCTCAGTTATTTGGTTTTTGACAACTACTGAGCATTCACCTGTTTTTCCACGGTTCAGGCTTCGAGACGTCACTCAAAACGTTTGAAACAAGAAAACTTATCCAGCGGATCACGATGTATTTGATGAGTTCAAATCGAAGAGTCAGATGAAGGATACTTAGTTAGAGATAGAAGTTGAATAACCGTTTGCGATACATCTAATCGCAAGAATAAATAAACAAATTAATGGCTCCGGTGGTGCATAGTGGCTTGGCGTTTAAATGAAGGGCGAGTCAGAGCTGGGTGCGTGAATATCTAAGCTTAGGAGAAACATCGACAAAATGGATTCGCAAGGATTTAGCCAAGGCTTGGCATTCAGAAAAAGCAAAGTTTTCTAAAAAATGAAAGCACCGACCGTTTTATATAGCCTAGAATAACACTAGTTGACTGGAAAACAGTGGTACCAACTCACAAAGAGGGCCAGTGGTTTACTGGGAGGAAGTTTGAAATGTCCAGCGTAGGCCCCCTTTGTGATATCGCATAATTACCAACCATTTCCACCGGCATGGTACGAAACTGTATTTTATGGAATGGGTGAAGGGATTCGGCAAGAGATTAGGAAGATAAGGACCGCTATTTAGCAACGCGGCAGAAGGTATCCCATCTGATCCAGGAGAGACCGAAAGTTTAAACTTGCATGTTATTTGAGAGGTACATTTCACATTGAATGTAATTGCTGAAATGCAAGGAGCTGTAACCCGTGGATGTTTGGGATATGAAGCCTTGTTTCTGGGATCACGGCAGAATAGGAGAATGGATTGAAAGTCTTCTGCTACATCAGAGGAGGTGGCGAGTAGCCTACTACCGTACATCATTTGCGGGTTTATGGTTTGACGCTTGGTGCTATGTTGTTTCGTTTGATTTTTATGTTGCTCCTAACGTAACAATCATTATCGCTTTTCTCCATTGCCTGTAGCATGGCGCAGAACTCCGTTTTCGTAGGTACGTCGTCTTTATCTCGTAAGTTT
Source organism: Fasciolopsis buskii (assembly GCA_008360955.1). Taxonomy (NCBI): domain Eukaryota; kingdom Metazoa; phylum Platyhelminthes; class Trematoda; order Plagiorchiida; family Fasciolidae; genus Fasciolopsis; species Fasciolopsis buskii. Next base: position 13,245 of record LUCM01005751.1, read on the forward strand.
CCCGTTTTCGTGCATGTAAGCCTTTGTTTCTGCCTCAAGGACGCCTCTTGTCATTCGAGATTTATACAAATTATTTTTAATTAACGGAAACTTTCGGAAGAGCAATCTGCTCTTCTTTGCTGGGTCCCCGTTTAGGGATGCGTCACGAGTGATTCTTGTGCAGGATTGATTTCACGGATTGTTTGCCCAACCTCCCCCTCAGAAAATCTGTTTGCGGCATATACTCTGGTTTACTTTTATCCCTCCTCTTGTCCTTGGACTCTTATTCCATATTTTTAACTCTCGGTTGGTTCATCTTTCCCGTGCTGAAATAGGTGGCATCCTCCTTGTTGTACAGCCATCTTCGAAGCTACGCTATTATTGTCATAGAGAACCTGATGCAGACTCAATCTTCAGGTCAGATCCAGAAAATCGAGAAGTTCATACCTCTGGGCTTTAAGAGACAATAGAAGAAATTAGTTTTGATTTTGACAGCCTGGAAACCATTCATGATATCTATATTAATTTCAAAAGGACCTTACAAAATATGGGGGCGTAAGCAGTTATTGTTGAAAGACATAACATGACACAGAGGGTCGAGCCAAAGGCGCAAATCAGTGAAGTAATTGTACCCGTTCGGATCATCCTCAAGAAGCAAGCAAGTAGGCGTTCAATGACCCAACATTTTTCTCCCCAGAAATGGCCAATGAAAATTTCTATCGATGGATTATATAAATGTGTTTGTTTTCAATTTTCTTTTGCTCTCTGGAAAAATATCTGAGAAGTGGTGACGTCAAATCGGCCCCTAAATTAGTCAAATATATGTGCGACGCACGTTGTCTCCGGGGTGCCCTTTTCCGGAAGGGATGGAAAAGCACATTAGTTGTTAGCGGGAAAACGCTCGTCAGAGAGCTTGTATGCGCAGATTTGAGAAGCAAAACGTTTGCCATAAGAGCAGCGAATGAATAGGACAAGCTAGCTGAGAATTCGGGGGCGTCAGTGAGTAAAGTCAAAGTGAGGTTGGTCAGTACACGTTCCTTTGGGTTCAGAGAGTACACTGGGCTCAGCAGGACCGTCGAAATGAATATGTCGTTTATTTTCGCTTTTCTCGGGACTGAGAGCTGGGGATTTGCAACCTCACCATAGACGCTGTTCTCGAAGCATCGTCTGATCCAGGGAGCTTTCGGTGTCATAATCTGGACGATCAGGTATCTGGCCTTAAGGATCTGTAATCGAACTGGAACTGGGACTGAACTGATCTCAATTGCGGTACGGTCGCGGAGCACAGCCCCGACGCTGGGTCTTTCCTGCCGTTGTAATGATCGTCTGGGCTTCTTTCGTTCCGTAAAGGTGCGTTCCTCAATTTATGGTTAATGTAGTCTTTACAGCTATGTGATAAGTTATCGTATCGATTCTAATTAAATGGTTTTCGCCTCATATTCTCAAAATAATTCCGTAGTTAGCGGGAAGGTCTTGGAGATCTAGTAACCAGTAAAGCTGAATTACCGTCACAATGAGACTTGTCACTCTCAGTTGCTTTCTTATTTTTCTTATGGGCATTTTGTCCAATGTACTTTGTTCTTTAACATAAGGGACACTTTCCCGGTCTAAATAATAGTATAATTGATTACTGATTTACAGTCCCTTTTATCGCATGGTGTATGTAAATTAACTAAAGAACAGAAGTGTGATTTGCCGTTCAAATCAGGCGAGGATGGTAAATTGGTAGACTAAGGTGTCACACGTGGCACTAAAGTGCCAAGACGAAGGCCACCGCTGGGCGTTTTCCGCTGGCTGACCGATCATTGATAATCAGTCTAGGGGGTTTGTTTAAACCCTGATTCTAAACCAGACACAGCCGGGACACGAAGTATAAGACTAAGTGCTTACCGACACCTTTTTTAAGGGGATGCAGTGGTCTCCAGTGGGTTACAGGACCCTCAGATTGTCTTGCTGCATTTGGGGTTAAACCATTTGATCAAAAGCTCCGGGTAGGGTCTCCTAAGTCAATCTCTTAATTTGCTTTAAACAACTGGGTAATACAGAGCTTGCAGGGGACAGTTGGTGAAGCAAAGATAGGAATAGAAGAACCAGGATGTATTGCGAACTCTATGCATTGCTTCTTTTTCTTTCTGTCTCACTCACTGTTCACCCTTCGTCATGATTCCGAAAGCACACTGTATTCATATTTGTGCAAAGTATATAATATATATGTCCAACCATTACTTGCTTACAGGAACAACGTACAACAAGGCAGGCTTGTGACATGCGCGGAGCATGTCCCAATCTCCTTAACCCACTCCGATTCAGTGCATGGAGTGGAAACTAAGACCCAGCACCTGACGCCGAAACTCCTACTTACTCACAAAATTCCCTCACCATGTTTCACCAATAATGCGAAGTCAACGGCTTTCAAACATCGAAATTCCCCGCATATCTTCTGTTCTCAGCGGGCCTATTCCGTAGCCGTACAACAATAGCGATCTCACTTTTGTCGCGTATACTCGACCTTTGATCAATAGCCGAATGTCACACTGACGCAACAGATGCCTCAAATTAGCAAACACCAATCAAACCTTCTGTATGCGTGAAGACACTTCATCTTAGCTAAATTAGGCGTTTCGCGTCTTGTTCGTTGGGGTCTTAAAGACTCGTCAACTGTTTGGCTGGAAACATTGGAGGATACGTCAGTGACCCTTAAACAGGGGCCATCGTGCTGTCATTTTTTAACGAATCAGAATAATTGAACGAGCGCACTTGTACAGTTCTACTTTGTTCCGTGTGTTGGCTGCAGCGGCATCTTATCTCTTCCCACCTGTGTAGGTCCACTCCCTGTTGCCTTTGGATATTCACTCCTGTTAATAAAAATATTTAGCCGTGGGGAAATGGCAGCGGCCAGTGAGTCTTGCCTTTCTGTTTAACGCTGAAGCACGCTAAGGATGACGACTTTCTGACCGAGAAAGACCAATCTTTTATGACTGCCGGGTGTGCGGCCTGTTTTGAATAACTGCCGAAAAGTTGAGATCTCGTCGATGCAACCTCCTTGAGGATGAGTACACTCAATGCGTCACCGGAGGATAACAGAGAACGCTCATTGTTCCAAGTATTGCGAAGTAACGAGGTTAGAGGTTTTGATGGTGTTCTAAATCCAGTTTGAAAAGAACTGGTGGAGTTCGTCGGAACCAGCTGAATTTCCCCTCTTCAGAAGTCAAACATTTGACTCTACCTATACTTCAGTTGGATTCGTTGGGTCAAGAGACACCTCCCAAGGATTCACAGCAGCACACGTCAGCCTAAATGCGTTAGCATGCGGCCAGCTAAACTGGTTCTTGTAGTGCTGTGCCCAATGGTCCAGTCTTTGCTGTCTACCATGGATTAGCTCTGCATTTCTATCACACAACTTCACTAATCGAAGTTCGCCGACCACCAGTGTCACGTATAAGCTTAAACAGACCTCGAATGTTACCTGAAGGGACCGCTACTTCCATTGCTCCGGTTGTCACAGTTGCATCTTATCGACACACCTTTTCCACCTACTGACAGGTAAGTAGCCGGAGATTTCGCTCCATTGGGTCTAGCGGCCCTTACGAGATCCAGCGTCTTTTATGAGCGATAGATCCAGACCCACGGGCGAAACCTGCTGCCAAATGCATAGCCTGCTTAATTTGATCCCAATGCTCGTCGAAGTTCTTAGTTCCTCGAATAGTTTCTGCTCATGGCTGTTGCGAACAGCCGAATTACATAGACGTTCGACAGCCAATCGGGTTTGTGGCCTGCGTCGATGGCCGTTGAGCTGGAGCAAAAGTCGCATTAAAACTAACGCATGGTCCGATTCAACGTATGTGGTCCATTACGATCTACAGTTCTGGACAGAACCGCGCCATAGGTACCTTACTGCAATATCGAGTTAGAGCACCATGTCGCCGTGCGACGCGAACTGTGTCGGGAATTCGTGGCCGACGAGAATAAGTTATTTTTCGCACAAAGTTGGATAAGCCTTTTCCGTGACCTGTTTGCTGAGCACACAAGGAGCACCGCCCAACTAAACAGGTTTTAGAAACACTGTTTTCCAACTTGTGCATTTAAATTACCCGCTACCATTACCATATAAGAACAAGGCTTGCGTTGCTGTTTCACACTGAACGGTGATGATGATGATTTGGTTCTTCCAAAAAAGGTGACGAGCCCCCATAAAACTCTTCTTTTTGCATTTAAGCGCTGCAGTCTGTTTGGGGCGTGTGCCAAGATGACAAATAAATCGCTTGACACTACTATCCTTCTGAATGCCGACTGACCCTTGCAGTTTCACGGCGAACAAATGACTGCTAACCGGGATCCAGTTTAAAAGGTCCGCGCCAACGTTCTCACTTAAGATTATTCTTGTATCGCGTTGACCCACAGCTTCAACTGCTTCGTTTACTGAAGTGTGCAGGAAATATCTTGACGAGACATTTGGCGCAGTTAGTTGAATTACTCTACTGGAATCTTGAATTCGTGCTTCACTCACGCAGCAAACATCAATCGAAAATGATCCAGTTCATTGTCAGAGCTTAACAGGCTTTCTGGTCATGCCCTCTCTTTTATTCAACCTGTCTCCAACCGAATTTCTTTGACTCTTCTATTCATAGTATCTCCATTGATAACACGTCCGATACTCGCAACGGTTTATTGTCAAGTAATGTAGTAGGTGGTTTTCAGTCTGTTAGCTCACATTTTCTCAAGCCTCGTCAGCTTCTGCATCTGGGTTCCTTCAATGTGCGCTCTTTAATGCTGGCTGGCCAACAGGCGTGTTTGGCTCTCATAGTGGACAGTGGACTCACTTTCGATTGATGTCCGCTGCGTGAGTGAAACACGAATTCAGGATTCGAGTCGAGTAATTCAACTAACTGCACCAAACGTTTCGTCAAGATATTTTCTTCGCACTTCAGGAGACGAAGCAGCTCAAGCTGTGCGTGTGGGTCAACGTGGTGTAGGAATAGTCTTGGGTGAGAAGGCTGAAGCAACCCTTTTAGACTGGATCTCAGTCAACAGTCGCTTGTGTGCCATGAGACTGCAGGACTCAGTCGGCGTCCGAAAGGATAGTAGTGTTGAGCGTAGTTTATTTGTTATCTCGGCATACGCTCCAACAGACTGCAGCACTGACATGCAAAAAGACGAATTTTACAATAACCTCGCCACTCTTGTGCGGAAGAGCAAACGCTGTGACATTGTAGTGGTAACAGGTGACTGTAACGCACAAGTTGGAAAACTGAGTTCATCGGAGTCCTGCTTAGGCGGGCGATGCGCCTTACCTGCACAGCGAACAGGCAACGGAGAATGACTTCTCCAATTCTGTGCAGATAATCATTTATTCCTATCTAGTACGAATTTCCGATACAGTTCGCGTCGCACTGTGACATGGCGCTGTAACTCGACAGGTACTCTGAGTCAAATTGACCATATCGCAGTTAACTACCTTTGGCGCGGTTCTGTCCAGAACTGTAGATCATACTGGACCACGTACGTCGAATCGGACCATGCGTTAGATTTAATGCGATTTTTGCTGCAGCTGAATGGCCATCGACGCAGGCCACAAATCCGATTGGCTGTCGAACGTTTGTCTGATTCGGCTGTTCTCAACAGCTACGAACAGAAACTGTCCGAGGAACTAAGAACTTCGCCGAACAGCAATGTAGACGACCAGTGTGATCAAATCAAGCGGGCGATGCATTTGTCATCAGATTTCGCCTGTGGTCCTAGATCCAGCATTCATCAAAAACACTGGATCTCTCAAGCGTCGCTAATTCTAATGGAGCAAAAAACGCGAGCTGTCTAACTGCAATGAAGTAATTGAGATGCGTGGGCAGTTGCAGCGTCAGTTGACCATAAGCCTTAGGAATGACCGCGAAAGCTGGTGGGTTGAGGTAGTCGAAGAGATGGAAGTGGCGTCCGCTTCAGGTAACAGTCAAAGACAGTTTAAGCTTATAGGCGACAGTGGTGGGCGAAATCGGCGAACTTCGGTTAGTGAAGTCGTGTGCAATAGGACTGGAGAGCTCATCCATGGTAGACAGCAAAGACTGGACCGTTGGGCAGAGCACTTCGAGGATCACTTTAGTTGACCACAAGCTAACGTCTTTAGACCGACGTGTGCAGCTGCGAATCCTTGGGAGATGTCACTTGATGACCCCCAAACGGAAGTAGAAGTGCAATCGAATATTCGGCTTCTGAAGAGGTGAAAAGCAGCCGGTCCGGACGAACGGCCTCCGGTTCTTTTCAAGCTGAGTGGATAAGCTCTAATGAAGTCACTTACTTCCTTGCTTCGTGATATTTGGAACAAGGAGCGTATTCCGTTGTCGTGGGGTGAGGCACTGATTGTACCCCTTCTTAAGAAGGACACACGGAGTGACCTTAGTAATCATCGTGCGATTAGTTCATTTCCGATAGTTACTAGGGTGTTAGCTTCGATAATGCTGCGCCGTTTGACACCGATTTGCGAGAGTAATATCCGTGAACAACAGGCCGGATTTCGGCCAGATCGAGGTTGCATCGACCAGATATTCACCCTTCGGCACATACTCGAAACGCGCCACACGCACCGGCGTCCTACGATCGTACTCTTTCTGGAATTGAAAGGTGCTTTCGACTCCGTGGATTGACCAGCACTACTCAGTGCTCTCCACCGGTAGGGTATGCCAACGAAGTTTGTGAACCTGTTGCGAGCATTGTACTCGCATACCTATGGTCGCGTGAGGGTATACGGTGAACTATCATGTTCATTCGAAACGACTGGTGGCGTTCGACAAGGGTGTCCCATCTCTCCGTTCTTGTTCAACTTCGTCATGGACGAGGTGATGGCAGATGCTTTAGGAGGTCCTCGGGATGTAGGAGTCGAATTGGGAAGTGGAGGGAAGCTGTGCGAGCTAGATTACGCAGACGACGTCGTGTGCCTGTTCGAGTCTGCGGACCATGCACAACGGGCACTAGAGAGACTGTCGAGATCGGTTGCTCGGTTCGGCATGTGCTTTGCACCTTCAAAGTGCAAAGTGCAAAGTACTGTTACAGGACTGGACGACAGCAGCGCCGAACTTGATACTGGATGGAGAGGAAATAACAATGGTTGACCGTTTCACGTACCTTGGTAGCTGCGTGTCTAATGATGGTAGCTCGGGATTGGAGGTAAATATGCGTATATCCAAGGCTCGGTCAGCTTACGCTGGATTGAAGCACTTGTGGCGTCGGCCTGATATTTCACTGAAGTTGAAAGGTTGTGTGTACTGTGCTGCAGTGCGTCCAGTTCTGTTGTACGGTTGCGAGACGTGGAGTATGCGTGTGGGCGATGTTCGTCGGTTGGAGGTTTTCGACAACCGATGTTTACGTAGTATGGCTAGGATTGGATGGAGTGACCGGGTGGGTAATATTGAGGTTAGGAATCTGGTATTGGGTGCCACTTCTGAGAATAGCTTGTTTCAGCGTATGAAACTTAGTAGACTACGCTGATTGGGGTTGGGTGACGTGTTGCTTATGACGAACACTCGTCTACCATACCGTGCCTTATTTTGTGTTCCTCCTAAGGAATGGAAGAAACCGTGTGGAAGTCAACAGATGACGTGGCAACGTGGGATGAGAAAATGTACAGCGAACTTCGGTAAGGCAGGTGTCTCGCGTCTTCTTCGTGGTTGGGGTCTGAAAGACTCGTCAACTATCTGGTTGGAAACATGGAAGGATATGGCAGTGAACCGTGAACAGTGGCGATCGTGCTGTCATTTTCAATCGAATCAGAATGATTGAAAACACGTGCTTTTGTACAGTTAAACTGTGTTCCGTATGTTGGCTATTTTGGCATTCTTATTTTTTCCCACCTGTATCGGCCCACTCCCTGTTCCCGTTGGATATTCACTCTTTTAATATAAACGTGTAACTCTGGGAAAAGACAGCGGTCAATGAGTCTTGCCTTGCTGCATGGTGATGATGATGATGGTGATGGCCAGGCTGCTTTAGTATGTGCACATTGAAGGAGCCGAGATTGACAGTCTGATGGGGTTTCAGATAATGTGAACTAGCACACTGAAAACCCTTTTACTACACTATTTGACAATGATCCGTTTCGAGTATCGGGCATGTAGTCAATGGGGACCCAGTGGGTAGGCAGAAGGGTCAGGGATTAGGTTGGCGACAATAGACAGGTTGAATAAGCGAGAGGGAACGTGCGTATGATGTTGTATCGCTGAGTGTGAATTCAAGTAATTTGCTTAATCGTCTGAAGTATAATGTAAGTGTTTTTATGCGTTTTGCATCTTCGCAGTGTGAAATGCTGTTGCAGCACTGGATTGGCTCAAAACTGAGCCGTGTTCTTGCAGTGGGACAAGCGAATGAGATGATTAGATTGTTGCTTGGGTTGTTGCACCCCACCTAGCGATTGTATGTAAGATGAATTGTTTCCGCACACGAAAGGTCCGGCTTGTATTGGCTAAGTTGAGGCATGATATCCATCCGTTGAGGATATCCATCGTTCGTGTTTTTTATGTGGTAACGGATCCTGCGTGACAGTTGCTGCTGAGTGCAAGCTCCTCTGATCTGCTCCCAGTGTTCGCTCGAATCTCTGGTATTTTGCCGAGATGTTGCCGAGATGAGAACGACCCAAACATGTTGCTGACCGTAGCATCCACTCTTTATGCCCATCGCACGGCGCTGATTGCTCAGGCATGCCATAGACCGAGTTCAACAATGGTTCTCCCGAGGCCTGTAGTTGTTATCGGAGACGTAAATGCGAATGAGACATGGTAACTGGGAACTGCAACAGAGCTGAGTGGGGCCTATTGCGTCCGCAGAGCACGTTCAAGAGAAAGACCAACGGTTTTCGGTTATTCACAAACAGTATTGGATTAGGCACCGAATAATCGTCTCAGGACGATCGGCGGCAGTTTCGTGGAGGTTGTGAGTCCTCGTTTGGATATCCTCTTCGGTTAATGGCTCGAGTATGCTGATTTTACTGTTTACGCGATCACTGTGGCTCGCCAGTAAACAGGGACTGTGGACTATCGTATCCCTCATCAGGAGCTTACGAAACCAGAGATCGGGCTTGGGGTTCCGGGCCTTAGGGTCTAATCTTTCGAAGAGACTAAATGTGAATGGATTAAGGTGGTTGGGACATGTTTCGCGCATGCCCATAGAACGCATGCGTCGTATGTTGCAGTGCAAAGTAAGTAGTATTTGGAAGGTGGGTCAGTGACGTGGCAAGGTGTGAAAACCTGGACAAGTAGACTTAACTAGCAGAACTTAAGTAAGGGGATGTCACGTCTTCGTGGTTGGGGTCCGAAAGACCTGTCAACTAACTGGTTGGAGACACTGAGGTATATAGCGGCGAATCGTGAACAACAGCAGCCGTGTTGTCATTTTCTGCAGAATCAGAATAACGGAAAAAATGTGCGTTTGTACATTTGGACTGTGTTCCGTGTGTTGGCTACTTCGGCATTCTTATCTTTTCCTGTCTGTGTAGATCCATTCCCTGTTCCTCTTGGATATTCACTCTTCTTATAGAGACAGGCAACCCTCGGGAAAAGGCAGTGGCCAGTGAGGCTTGCCCTGCTGTTTAGCGCTGCTGCTGATGATGATGGTGATGACGATGATAAGGCTGGCTCGTTTAGGTACAGCTAGACTGCAGGGTTAGGACCCATGAAGTTCTCGCAAACAGTGGCTCAAGACAATGGGTAATGGGCTCAATATTGCAATCAATGGCGTTCTTGCTTTCGGAGTCTTTTATATATAGTTCTTTAACCTATTATTTTCCAAATAATCTTCCACTTATTTTCGTTGTTTTCCCACTTAGTAAATAGTGCTATGAGACGGCTAAGTAAATGAGAACGCTTTGTTTCAAGGTTTATGATCAGAGAGACTGAGCTTGACTGAACAGAAATATACAGTTGAGAATTTTCAGTAATTAACACTTCTTGAAGTTTTAGTCTCCTGCTCTGAGATAATTGAAAAAGAGAAAAAAGTTAAATATCTTTCACTGGCTCACGTAGTTCACCTTGCTGTCTTGCAGAATAGATGCTCTAACCATAAAGTAAGGTCGCTCTTGCATCGTTCCGGGTAGTTGGGTAATAACTCGATCACTGTCAAACCATCGTTTATTCCATGGACGGAGCACAAATGGTGTGGAAGAGGCATGCTCCATAGTGTGTAGGTCTTGCTGTGGTATGAGAAAGCCGACAGGGGAGACGATTAAACCTGGATTGGTACGAAACAGCCAGATGTGGATAAAGCACTACCGATCCGTGGATTAAGTTTGTCGTTCTGCGATTTAGATCGTTTACCCGGATGTCCACTGAAATATAGCCGCTAGTCCCAAAAGTAAATTGGGTTACAAATAATAGCTAACTGCCAGATACAAATTGGAGACCTACCAGTATTGAGACGCTGCTTCTGCCCATCATCATATTATGTGCGTGGTGCACATTAGAAAGTACGTTAAAATGCAGCATATGAGATAATTGAAAACCTCAGATACTGTGTTTCCTGCTACACGGGTAGCTGAATAATCATAAACTTTAATAACTTTTATAGAAAGAATTTGTCTACATTATCACGGATTACGAGCGTTTCCGTTCCTTTTTCAAGAAAGTGATTTGTATGATCTAATCTATTCCAGCATGCTTCATTGTTTTCATCCGTTGTAAACCGCATTTCACACATCCTCGCTGAGACCCGATGAATTCAACTTCGTCCACTGATTCTCGGAAGTCTACATCCGATTCGACCACTTCAACTTGTCACACCACAATGCCCACTCTTGGTGGTGCTATCTCTATGTCCACTGCAGACGTGTCCAGTTCTCCTGGTCGAATTTGCTTTCGAAACGCAACACTTTCTCGTCAGCCGTCGTTTGATCATGGTGGCGAAGGTCGTCTTTCATCTACTCAAGTAAGATTGTTTAATGAAGGTACCTTTTTAATACATTTTTGCAACAGTTGACCGACAGTATTTACCCTGAATGAGGTATTCCCTATTCACAAGTGATATTTTAAATTCTGAAGTGTATTTTTGTGTTGGTGTTTAAGCAACTTTGTCGTGGATTTGATATATGATTGTGCGTTTGGTTGTAAACCGACAGACAGCGTGCAAGATGTTCTGGTAAATCGAGAACAGCGCCGGGCCCAGAACCAAACGTTAATCAGCTTCGCTAGTCGTGCTCGCCGTTAACAATCTGATATCCGCTTCTTGGATTTCGAACAGATGTAAACGGCATTCGTCGTCATCCTGGTCCGCTTTTCTCTAAATTGGGATTCCAAACTATAACCCTCTGCCTGTGGCGTCTTGCTAACCAACAAAAGTGTTACGGTGTTTATTGGTTGTCGATGATGTCCTACTTAAGCGTTACTTGATGCCTCTGACATGACCATCTCTACTTTTTGACCGGTCATTCTTGGCAAATGAATGAAACCGATTCGGTGGATTCGTCCATTCTGCTACAGCAACTTTCTCCGCTGCACTGTGAGTGGAATAAATGTTTCCAGTCTTATTGCGTGATTTGATGGATCAGACTACATGTTAAAAACTAAACATGATTCCTCTATTATAGTATCATACGCAAATCTGAGGAGTCTTAAACCCGGTGGTGCAAAACAAGTTCAATTTTCGAGGAATTTAGGGTTAAACCCACCTTCTAATTCATTTGAAATGGGGATAAGTCGGAGTTTATGGTCATTTATATTGTCACACTCCTAATCTGTCTCCCCTAATTGTTCTTTTCGTGTTCAACTAATCCATAACAAGAGACGCTATCTGTATTTCAAGCAATTGTGTTCGAAGTTGACGCTTGCCTAAGTTAGAGCAAAACTCAACCATTTGTCCGCTTTATTCATGTATGTAAACACTATAGGTCACAACGAAGACCGTCTCATTCGGATTTGTTTCGACCCCAGACTGCTTCTAGCACGCACGAACTCCCTCGGTCGCGGTGCACGGTAATGGAGGTGCCCCTTGCTTCGAAATGGGGCGGATATTGATATGTATGCTTCTGCTTAAAGCTGCCGTGATACGTTAAAGTACCACTGCCGTGTGGGCCCGACTTTTAAGTTAAGGACTGCGGTTGTGATTCTCTGAGGAAAACCTGCTATGTGGGTAGCCGCAAAGTATCGATCGCCCAATTACTTCCAGCGCCCTTTCTATAGGGAACCTTACCAACTTTCGTTGTTGCCCTCACAGCGTTGGACTCAGTGATCACATTGCTGTCGGTCACCGGTATCCTGGGTCAATTGAAGATTGTCGGTTATTTTGTGGACTCACGTCATGCTTTGGTTCGAGTTTGCTTTTGTTTGCGCCTAGTGCGTGACGTTTGACCAAATCCATCTTTCGGTTCTGTGGCCCTTTATCTTATTGAAGTGTGGCATATGAATCCATTTCATTCGTCCAATCTCTGCCAGTGAACAGCCGAAGCCGAGGTCCCATCTACGATGATGTTTCGACCGAGTTCACCGCGAGAGGCGTCGTACGTCAGGTTTGCCCCCCTTTCATCTTTCCTTTTCAACCTTGACATTACGATGATTATAGAGATAGCTTTTATCCCCGTGAGAATAGCAACATCTGTGCAGGCAAGGAACTGTGCTTTGAATATGCCGACGATGCACTACTCAATATGGACCCCATTAAGTCGCAAGTTTTGCTCAATCGCCTGAATAATAGTGTAGTTATGTTTGGTATGCGTTTTGCATCTTTGAATTGTAAAATGCTGTTTCGGGATTGGTTTGAGTCGGAACCGAACCGTTTTTTTCCGCGGGAAGGATAGGGTGAATGAAATATATTTTATTAATTTGATAATTGTATCTCACCTAGCAGTTGCATATAAGATGGACTGTTTTCACGCATACAGAATGCACAATTGACATTTGTTAATTTGAGGCATCTTTGGCATCCATGTGACATTCTGTTCTTGACCAAAGGTCAAATATACACGGCAGCACTGAGGTCAGTATTGCTGCTTGGTTCCGAAACAGGCCAGTTGATAACAGAAGATATGTGATGATTTTCGTATTAGTGGTAGAATGTGGTGGTGGGGTTTTGTAAGTAAAACAGACGTTGGGCGTTAGGTGTTGGGTCCTAGGGTTGAGTCTTTAGAATACGCACAAAATCAGAATGGATTAAGAAGGCTGAGGCGTGTTACGTACGCTAGCAGGTTAACTGCCTTGATACGCCATGTTGTCCGAGGCAGATAGTGTTTAGAATATGGGTCAAGGTGAGCAGTCCAGGATGTGGGAAGAAATGGTATGGAAACGCTGCGTGGTTGACTGCCTCGATTAGTTCGAGTTGTATTCCCGTTTTGAGGTCCATGGCATCCTCGAACGTGATGGTTGAACACCTTAGTGTTAAGGTGCTGTTGTTCTATTCGAAATAGTTCGGCTTCTCTACGGTCGTTCTGTCTTGTGGCTATCACACGTTGGTTCAAGGGTGGCGGTTGTGTAGACTGGACTGAGTAACTGAATTGCGTAACTCTTGCTTATCTGGAAGATCTTACTTCTCCCAATGGGAATTCCGCGTAGCCGCTTGGTGCACCTTCACGCTGTAGTTGGTAAATGCAGTTTACATGGTCATAGACACGAATTTCTAGCAGAGCGCAATCCTGGTTAAATCGTCATTTTGTATATAACTGGAATCACTAGACACTTTCAGCTAAATTGGCGGGAAATAAAAAAATTTTGAAGGTTCAAAATCTCTGACTCTCCTTACCCAGATGATTGTTAAGACGAACTGGCTTTCAGCTACCACATTTACACTTGATATCACTGTCGGTATATATATATGTGTGTGTATATACCCAGGCCCGTATGTTTGAATGCATCCTTGGACTCTGGATACCTCCGCGTGTTACTGCTTTTTCTGCCAAACCCTAGTTGGGCCAGAATTTGCGTGCGCCACCTGCCGTTGACTGATCGGTTAGCTATGCACTGCTGTTATGATTGTCCTGGTCCGGTCCTGGCGTTTTACATTGTCTGTCCGCGAAGGAAATGGATTTTGAACAGTGAAATGGGGACGTGTGCAAGAGGCAACGGAGTAGTCTCAATAGCTATACGTGTTTGTTGTGGGCATTGGAACACGACCAAGTCACATTGGAGTCATTTAAATTCAATTATTTTATCGAATATCCACTCCACACAGTTTTTGTCACGGATTTGATCTCTTTCAAGATGGTATCAAGTTCGTGAACGAATAAATGAATAGGAACAATACAATGAATGATGGTCTACAAGACCGTGGTACGTTCTAACTTCGGTCATAGCCGCTGCCAACATCGAAAGATACTGATATTCAGCCATGCTCCTTTGTCAGAACATTTTAAAAACTCTAAAGAATGCAAATCTTTCTTTTCTATTGGTGACCCATGCTTTTAGTTGAATTCAGATACGGGAACCTAGAGAGCCATGAAAGAGATCATATCCCGCTGGGGTTCTGGCTCGATGAGCATCATCATCATCATCATCATCCTCATCATCATCATTATCGTCATCATCATCATCATCATTATCATCATCATCATCATCATCATCATCATCATTATCATCATCATCATCATCATCATCAGCGCTAAACAGCAGGGCAAGCCTCACTGGCCGCTGCCTTTTCCCGAGGGTTGCCTGTCTCTATAGGAAGAGTGAATATCCAAGAGGAACAGGGAATGGGTCTACACAGACAGGAAAAGATAAGAATGCCGAAGTAGCCAACACACGGAACACAGTCCAAATGTACAAACGCACATTTTT
>LUCM01005753.1:0-24634 GCA_008360955.1 Fasciolopsis buskii
GTGTGGTGTCTAGAAGATTAAAGCGTATAACGTCTGTTTTTTGTTTCGCTTGGAGCAACGTGATTACGCAGTTGTTAACCAGCCTTGCGTGACGGGGGTTTAGCGGCTTGTGATATTTAAAGATGTATTTTGAGCTGCTCATTAAAAGTCGGGGGCCTTCTACATCTTACATCGTCTCCCTTTTCATTTGCTTACGCCTATCTGAATTGTCGCGCACTGCATCAGACAGCAACCCCCAATCAACCCAAGCCGCATTTGTTTCGCTGCTGGCCTTTGGGATAAAAATAATAATATTAATGTCTCCAATTCCTATGAGCAATCGCGAAGGCGGGAGCAAATTTCTGCTGGCGCATTGCAGAAACCTGAGAAAATAAAAGCAATATGCAACTGTGGATGCAAATCATTTAGCCTTCCCGTAACATCCGGCATGGTCATTCAAAGGAGAAAAAATCAAGGCACATTTTTGATGTATATCATAGTGAACCATTTATCGCAGTTAGCGATGCTCAAACTCGAGCAGCGCATGATTATGCCTGACTGGGCACACTGATAAATAGGAACAGTGCGCATTTAGGATTACAGTTTACTATGGGCACCGCAATGGAAAAGAAGAGAGAAAACGATGTCAGCGGTTATGTATTAAAGCCGAAGCATAGCGGACTGAAAATAGAGATGAATATAAAAAGTGAGGATTAATTTAATGCACCTCTTTTGATACCAGGATTTCTGAGCAATTCCTGCGTGACAATGATGGCCATTTTGTTGTCATCCGGAAAGGTCTTGACTGTTTTGTCCTACCATCTCGCTAGTGCTCCAACAGCTTTAACAACTGCCCTAAACTTTGGGCGGGTTTCTGTTATCGAGCGACGTCAGCCACAGCCAAGCTTTCTCTAATCAAAGCAGTAACTACCTAAGAATGAGATCATTCGGCACCGTAACCTGCCATTTACTGCTGTTTGAAATCCGAGGGAGTTTGGCAAAACATGCTTAATTCACCAGAATTTACCAGGATTCATTCAGCATTTTTGCCGCACTGGTTCACGCAACCCCAAGGCAGCTGCACCGACAGTTTCAAGAACCTATTACCTTTGCTGTCACCGAAAAGCCATTCCACCTTGTGCTGTCCGAACCCCTCCTGATGAAAAGCAGCACCAAATTAAAGCCCAGACAGAATCCCCTTAATAAAAGCTCACCTGGTATGGATTCTTAATGAATGGCTGTCGACAAGTTCTTGGAGCCGAAAAGCGGTTAAAAGGATGGCATCAGGCGAATTAAGGGACAATTGAAATTGAATGCCCAAGGAAGTTGGAAAACATTTTTACGGTTGGGCCTCTACTTTGCCAGATCTGCCCAATGACTGACCTTAAATTGCGTGACGCAGCTGCCGACGGGCGGATATTTTGCTCGATTACAAGCAGAAAACTCAGGAAAACCTCAAACACTGAAAAGCATTCGCTTTTAGTGTCCCTGACGACACGCTCCTTCCTAAGATCCAAAGCACGGTATTTAATCCATGCAGCATTGGTCATCCTCGTCGCACCTGCTCCGGATTACCACCATCAAAACTGTAGCCCTATTCCAATTCTCTGACGACCCAGTTGCTAAGGTGTTTGTGTCATCTTTGGCTCATGGGCACTCTTTCACTAAACGGTGGCGGGCAAAAATCCGTTTCAGAAGGATGTTATTTGCATCGTCAAGTTTGAAGCTCGCTTGCCTGACCGCAACTTCCTGTTACGCCGACCGTTTCCCCTGCAAAGGCCGTGGAAATGCTTCACCAAAACCCGACCCCTCCCCTCCTTGACTGCACAATGATACCGCCTCAATGCCCGGGAACTAAAAACCTTGTCTTACCCTAGCGAGCTGCTTTAGGGCTTCAAAACCTGGAAGAATCTGTCAACACCGGCATTTCAGCCTTTCGGTACCCACTTCGCCATCACCAATCATTTCTGACCCCGGTAGAATAGCTGAAAGTAAACCTTTTGCAACTCCCATATTTCTTGATCCCCTGTAATTTTTACATAATGTTCCATTTTCCCATTACTCTGCTCTTTGTGCAGTCTGCGCTTCCAATTCAAAATCGACTTTATCGTGCCCACTGTAAACGGCTTTTGAGTGACAGCTAGCCAGAATGGAGCCCGAAATTCAAAACAACTGACTCTTAAGTTCTAGAGTACTGGACTGTAAAGTTACTCAATGTACAGGTAAAAAGCGACCTCAAGTATGCAACCAAAAAGACTCGAAACGAGAGTCGATGTCACTTTGTAGAAATACACACGTGGCTCGAGCGGTTCGAAAATAGCCAGCGCCAACATTTCGCGGCTAGTGGGAGCAGATAGCTCTCGAAGCCTGTAAAGGCACGCGTGGTTTGAAGCACCAAAATAAATTGTGTGACAGAGATCTCATGAACACCAGAACAAGTAATTTTTCTGAAGATTATCTGTAGCCAGGCGTTACACCACCCATCAACTATGACCCGAATCACGCAGGTCAGTTTAGAAATTAAAGCATTCATTTACCCCTACGCGCCTAATACCTGCTGCCAGTAAACTGCTGCTTGTGGACTCGTCTGTGATGCACCGTCCATTGAACCCGTTTTCCAGCCCACCGACGTGGTAACCCCTGTTCGACAGTCTTTGGGGCCACCAGTTACAACGTGTGCGGAATGTGACCAAGGAAGATCGAGTCTCGGTAGCTAGGGCCACAGAAGCGATGCGGTATGTGTAGATGAAAATGTAGATGACTGATCGTGTGAGTGCACGACCGTTGGTGTAAAATAACAATCTATTTTGCGCTTGGCAGATGGCAAAAAAGAACTAGCCCCAAAATTGACAGAGAGAATGCGTGTTCGAGGTAAGATCATCGCCATGGGAACGTGGCTCACAGGCGTGTTGTGGGTTCCAGGCATAAGGAAATCGAGATGAGACCCAGGAACTAGTAATGGAGTTACTTTGATTCAACGGTGGATGCCAAGCAAGGGACGGTAATCGGTGAATGGTTGCAGAAATGATGTGCCGTATTCAGTGTCTAGTTTGCACTGGGCGGAGGGAGGTAACAAAGTGTGTCAATTTGAATGCGGATTATCAAGGTCCTGCAGCCTAAGAAATTTAAATGCACTTACACTTCGACTTCAGAAACTGTCGCACCTTTCGCTCCTTTCCCACAATCCAAGAGACTAATGCAACGCACCTCGGCAGTCAGCCCTCCCTATGCAGCTCGAATACGAATCGTTCTTATAAGTCTGTCCGAGCTGATAGTCATTTGCCACCTGACACTTAGTGGCCACGGGCTGGTATGAACGTTTTCGTCGGGGGCCATCGTTACGTCGCCTGCCCCACTTCCATTGGCCTTGAGGAGTTTGTACACTTTCTCGCAACGCCTTCTCCGAACATCCTCGGTCAACTAATTGGCTTGCTCCTAATCGTGAAGATGTGCCCCGCAAAGATTAGCACACCGCGTGAAACTGACGCTGCACATAAGGGAGGGTCAAAGTGAAATGGATGATGCCACTGGTAGATACTGGTAATATCTGACGGTTGCTTAGTACTCTTTTCACTTCAGTAGACCATTTACTCAAAGTTTCGTCATCGAACGTCTGTCATTTAATCAGTGACAGGATTATCTCTCGAACAGACCTGATCAAACGTTGCCATACTCCACCATGACGATTTGCTTACAGAGGATGAAATACCACTGAATTCAAAGCGTCGCAGTTTTATCGTTCAGCATGCCACGCTTCAAGCATCGCTTCTAGCGTGCCAATTCTCAAATGGCTCCGGCAAAATTTGAGCCGTTATCAGACTATATGTTTGACAGCATTCCTCGTCTGTTCGGAAAACGCTTCAGCGCATGCAAGAATGAATCAGTCCTCAAAAACCGTGCAACTTTAAGGGGGGAAGTCTCAAGATTTCAGGCGGATCATCAGGCACCTGTACCTTTTCGTCGCCTGTTTCCCGCATCTTGCTCACAATGGTTAAAATAACGCACCCCGGCGTCACCGATCGGCCACCAGCCAGCAGTCACTTTCCATTTTTGATGCCGGATCATCAGTTGTACTTCCATTGTCGACATGCGCCCCTGACGCTGCGCACACTCTTTCATTGCTCATTTTGTCCTTGCTCCTCCGCCTGAGATCCGAAACCGTTTTTGATTAAACTGGGCATGTAGTTTCCCCTAGTGTTCCTCTACCGCAGGCTTGCCTTGCGGAGGCACATCAACAAGGTGGTGCCGAGCTGGCAAGATGATTATATGTTTCACCTCAAATATTAGACGGCAGCTAAGCAGTCTATCACACACTCGTAACAAGCCATTGGAAAGTTTGTGAGTCAATGCACTTAAGCTTTCAGTCATCGGTTTTGAAACTCTGCCATGGCTGTCCCGTAGATATACATTGAATTGCTGGGATTGTAGCATCCGGACGGGATTGCACTCTGCCGACCGTAGGTTTTATGGGTTCATAGCACCGATGCATATGCTACCCTTCGTTACTAGCAACTCCCTAACCGGCATCCTAAGCAAGCGTGCCCACAATGAGAAATCAGAGAGCTTAAACGGAAAGGACGCAGGCATGGCCGCAAAGCCCTTCACCATTCACTTCCAGTATTTCGCGAGAATGGTCTCTGAGGGAGCTTATAAGTCGGTGTTTCTTAGACATGATGAGAATTTCCGGGCCGTCGGTACATGCCTCCAGCTGCTGTAGGTTCACCACTCCACGGGAGCATAAGCCCACCGGATTGCCGGCCGACTTCAAACCACCCACTCTTCAACCTTCGTATTTTCGATATAACTGCGGTAATAATACCAAAGTGGTTCCTAACGCTGCGGATGGAATGAAACACTATCGTTCAATCCTTCCAAGACGGTGAGGTCTAGTCGATGGATTTAAAACAGCTTCTTACATTTCAGGCCATCTTTACTGCCGAGGCTGGAACACTTAGCCGCAGACTTTGGATTGATACCGACGTCCCGGGTGCCACCTAACCCTTGACAAGCAATATTCCAACGTGTATCTCCTCCCCTCCACTTGCCATGCAATGCGACTCTGTAGCCCAATTCCGGTGCTTCCGAAAACACGTGCAACTTTTGATTTTTTCGAGCCAAGCTTGACAGAAACGTTTTGCTCCCTAGACCCCCTTAACTTGGCCGGAATTATTTCCACAACAAATTATCTTCGAGATCATTGTGGTCATGTCAGCCACGTTTCCTCCGCACAGTTGTTGTCGCAATGTCTTTACGGGAAGCGGCTGTGAGAAAACAACCCAGGAGGACCATGCATGCTGGAGCGAGATGATAAGGCGCCATACGTATGACTCTTTGGTTTGGAACATTCAGTCGGAAAATAAACTCATCGGCCCTGGTGACCCATTGTATACAGGAGTAAGTTAGACCGGTGTGGGACTACATCCAGTCGACGGGGTCTCCCTGTCTGTTTGTTTGTCGAGGTGACTTCTAAGGCTCCGAGATCTTTAGACTTTTAATTTGTAATGTGGAAACTACCCTTTTTTAGATGTTCGTCAACCTTTCCATACGTCCTTCGGCCGTGTCTTCCTCACCAAACGAACTAGGGTAGACGTCGACGCAAAGCTCTCTGGCGGCTCTATGCATCATACCCGTTTTCTCGGAGCCTTGTGAGTTGCCGCTTCCTATTACCGTGCTAATTCGTGCAAAATGGCTATGATACTAGATGAAATGGATGGGACTTCCTCCTATATTCCACTGCGGGTTCACCTATGCCATGTTTACTTTACAGCAAGAAATGCATCGCACTTCTGTATTGGTCAAGCAACCTCACCTGAAACAAAATTTTCGCTGAATGCCACAGACACAGTGGTCTTTGCTACATAGACACTCGGTAAGTGGTGCAGTCCAATGCGATCCTTGCAATAGCCAGTCTCTGAGCTTAATTCCTTGAACATTTGTTGCGCACTCTAACACCGGGCGAAGTTATTCAGATTTACCAGATTTTGATACAGGATGTTGAGGCAAATACCATATATCTTACCCCACCTCGGATATTCCATTGTATTGTATAGACTTTTCCGTACAGTCAGTAATTTTAGATTTCGGTCAGAAGATGAGAGGATAAAAGTAATATAAGGGGAAAATTAAATGAATAAAATAAAAATACACTCATTGCCTCATAAAAAATATAAAAGAACTCATCCAGGAATAATTATAGCAGATTGTAACGGGTTGTCACAGAATAATTCACTGTGGGACATCATCGCTCAACTGACCATTACGAAGCCATGGAAGCACTGTACAGCTGTTTCATTCCTGTTAGGAATCATTAGCAGTGCATGAGCACCGCCTCAGAACTGGGACGCAAACCCGGGACGAACGATTTGAGTCAAACGCCTTAGCCATTAAGCTACCGGGCAGGCCCTGAAGGGTTTGTTGAGCTTTACCACATGATGATGTTGCTCAGAAGCAACGAAATAAGGATGACAGAATTGTAGCGCAGTCAAAGGGCGCGCTAGTTTGATATAGAAGTTAGTCACCTTTATTCCTACCCAAGGGTTCAATAGTGCACCATAAACGCGGAGCATCGTTACAACAGCATCTGTAGAAACGAAACGTTTCTCTTAGTCGTAAAACTCCGAAGCACTTATGCCCTACTGTTCTCCGTGCTTTGGTCCAGCGGATGCCTCGGGCGCGGCACCCCTAGACTACCCAGAAGTGTTCATTTTCCCTTTTCATTACAATAACTCCATGACATCTTTCGATACCTTGAAGCGATCATCTTCTGCATCAAAACTTCTTGGGCATACGGAGAGTTCAATTTTTCTTAGGCACTTTCCGCCCTGTTGTAGTTCACTAGACACTTTTGGCCCGAAGGATCATATGATATCTGCTCTAATGCCGTGCATACAGTGCAAGGTGTCGAAAGACCACGGACTCTCTACCCCTTGATCCAATCGCCTTCGGCAAGTCGCAACAAATTGGCGAGCCCACGGCTTAACTTTTCCGAAGGACCACACTCACGTCTCACAAGTGCGGCCACCTGAATAAAATTCCAACAGCTGATTTTGGAACTCACATTGGTTGGCCGGCCCGTGCATATGTACGCGTTAGCTCGATCCGCATATTGTCGTGCAGAAAGCTGCAAACTAACTCAGCTGGCATCCACGACCTGCATTCTACTCACCTTTCTCTTTGCTAAAGAATCCGGAATCTTTTAGAGTTACTGTTATTTTACTCAAATTTTCCATCAATCAAAGGGGTATCCAAACCGCTCTCAGCAAAAGCAAGCGTCTTTACCAAATCGGCGTGGGTGACCACTCTCACGGCGACTACGCTCAAATGAACTGGTTTCCGGATGGTCTGAGAAATCAACCAAACGACATTGGTCCTTAGAATATCTTGGGCGGGCACTACTTTAGCCTGATAAAGCAATTTGTCGTCCAGGTCTGAGATACACTCTCCAGCGCAGCCGGGATTTGTCCTGAAAGTCGTTATGCGGTGCGATTTGGTCAGATAAGCAAAGCAGGCCGGCTGTTTCTGTTCTGCTGTAGCCCTGTCCACAGGGATCTTTGGAAAACTTGGTCCGATAATTTGCGGCCAACCCCAGACAACTTGTGCTCAGATACAGCCGCGCCATCACACAAAATAAGGTGCACTTTCCCAAGGATGAATTCTGCCGTGATCTTTCAAGGTATTTTGCAGTTGGCTGGTGGTTGGCCTCGTTCGTCTGCCATCGACGAGGGCTAGGCGGCCGAATCTACTATCGATCGCTCTTATCTGCCGGTCTGGATAATCCATAAGTTCCTCAAAGTTGCCATCGCGATCATCTCTGCTAGTGGCTCCCGCGTTTCCAAGATATCCAGTGCCAAAATCTCGCGGCTAGTATGGTTAGATAACCTTTGAGTCATACAAAAGTACGCATGAGTTGAAGCACCAAAATAAATTGTGTGACAGAAATCTCATGAACATCAGAACAACCAACTTTCTGAAGACTTTCCTCGGCCGCGTGTAAAACCCACTGTTTCTTGAAATCTCTTGTCGTATTCTGAGCGGCCCGGGAGTTTTTCGTTGGTGGTATATGACTTGGACCATTTTTTATCCACACATAGCGGGACCTGAGCAATTCACAGGATGCTCTTCTTTTTTCCGCAGCAGTTGCAGGCAGATTAGCCAGGTGTAGACCAATATTGTGGCCAGCGTTTCAACCAGACTGCCGCGAAGAGGCTGCACATTGGCGTGGTTTGACGGGTTTTGGCCTATTGCTTTACTGTACCTGCCTTTTCTGTCCCAAGGTACATCTGCTTGCCCGAACTGCCAAAGTATAATTTCCCATTAACATCACAAACGACGCAAGCCGCGGCACACTGCTAAATAATGAGGCTGGTGGTCATCAGTCTGAAAGCTCGAACCCTCTGAAGCCCCGAGTGCCTCCGTTTTCAAAATCCTTCCGTTCATTCGACAGTCATATACACGGAATATGAACAACTCACCTTTAGGACTTTACAAGGAAAACTCACCTATTGTGCCTATAAATTAGCGCGGTTATGTAACCTATTCTAGTGGCGCCAGTCTGACTGTCGTGGGTTTTGACGTGATTGCCCTTTGCGTTCAACAGAATTCGACCGTTGTGTCTTGTTATACTGTTATGTTGGCTGCACATTTAATGAGTTTTGCGCAGTTTGTTGATTGCTTGATTCAGTACCGTTGAAACCTGCAAATCAGTCTTGCTTTGGTTTGGAACTTGCATCAAGTCGACTAGGTGTTTCTCGAATACTCCTTACCAAAACCTCGCATTAAGGCCGCTGCTGAGATTTCCATCTATTTCATTAAGCCCAACCCTTCCCTCCCTAAATTAATATCCTAGCCCGTCCCGCCCAAGGATAAGCTCCCCAGCGATACGACTCATGAAACTAGCAGTGGTTCATTATCAAATATCCTAGTAAATGGTTTCCAATATTTAAGTTCACACTTTCTCAAGCGTCTTCAGCCTCTAAATCTCGACTCCCTCAAAGTGCGCACTTTATTGCAGGCTGGCCAATTTTAGGGCTAGGAGCTGATGCATTCTCGATCTGCGTTTGCTGCATCAGTGGGACACAAACTAAGGATTTTATAGTGTAATTGAACTGCGCCAAGTGCTTCTTCAAGATATTTCCTGCACATTTCAGGAGACGAAGCAACTCAAGCTGTGAGTCAACGGGGTTTAGGAATGGTCTTGGGTGAGAAGGCTGAAACAGCTCTTTTAGAGTGGATTCCGGTTAACAGTTGTTTGTGTGCCGCGAGACTGCAGAGATCAGTCGGCGCTCGGAAGGATAGCAGTGTTAAGCGCAATTTACTTGTCACCCCTAACAGACTGCAGTACTAACATGCAAAAGACAAGTTTTACTAATACCTCGTAATTCCTATTCGGAAGAGCAAAGGCTGTGATATCGTAGTGGTTGAAAAACCTCTGGCGCGTTTCTGTCCAGAACTGTAGATCGTACTGGACTACATAGTCGAATCGGACCATGTGTTAGTTTTAATGCTATTTTTGCTGTAGCCCAACGGCCAGCGACGCAGGCCAAAAACAGTTGGCTGTCGAAAGTCTATGGGATTCGAGTGTTGGCAACAGATAAAAACTACGAAATAAGAATCTTGATAAGCGGCAATATATGCGAGGGCTGGGACGAAATCAAGGAAGCGATGCATTTGGTGGCAGGTTTTGTCTGGGGTTCTTGATCAAGCGTTCATGAAATACACTGGATCTCGCAAGGGCTGCTCAGTCCAGCGTTTGAGATAAGAAGCTTTCTAACTGCAGGGTGGTGAATAAGGTTTGCCAAAAGGTGGAGTGCCAACTCACTATACGCCTTAAGAAGGTTCTTGAATACTGGTAATTTAAACTAGCCGCATAAATGGGGTGCTAGGCGGTGGAATTTAGCTAGCGAAGTCATGTGCAATGGCAATGATGGACTCTTCTGTGGAAGAAGACAAAGAACTAAAATGGTTGGTACATTACAAGATTCCGTTTAGCTGGCTGCACACTAATGTGGGTGCTTTGACGACTGTGGCCGCATAGTCTTGAAAGGTGTCTCTTCACCCCCCAAACGTAGGTGGAATTAGCGGGATACAATTGACTGATGAAGGAGGGTGGAGGGCAGCTGGCCCCGATGAACTTCCTCCTTATTCTAACTTGGATGAGGACTCCAGGACAAAAGCATGTACCTCACTACCGCGTCATATTTGGAACAATAAACGTATTCGGTTATCGCTGAATTCACCCACCTTCAAGAAGGTTACGCGAAGCGAGTGTAGAAACCATCGGGGATCAGTTTAAACCTGATGGTTAGCTTCATGAACCTTGGGATGTTTGAAGTCGGTTTGCGCGAGTAATATCCGTGGGCAGCAGGCCGGATTTCTACGAGATATTCAGTAATCGTCAGATACTCAAAAAGCGCTATACATACCGCTGTCGTACGATCGTAGTCTTTCTGGACTTGAAAGACGCATTCGACCTAGTTGATCAAAGAGCGAAGTTCAGTGCACTCCAAAGGAATGGTTTACCAGAGAAATTTTTAAACTTGTTATGAGCATTTCACGCGCATACCTGTGGTCAGATGATGGCATACGGTGGACTAACAACTTCATTCGCAACGACCACCGGCGTTCGACAAGGATGTCTCATCTCTCCAATCTTGCTCACCTGCACGGATGAAGCGGTGAGAGATGCTTGAAGAGGTCCCCGGGATTTAGGGATCAAACGGGGATATGATAATGGGCAGTGTGATGTAGATTAGGCAGATGACGTCTTGTGCCTGTTCGAATCCCTTAACCGTGCACAACGTGCACTAGACAGAGTATCGAGTTCTACAGCTGGATTCGGCGTGTGCTTTTCACTTCCAGAGTGTGAAGTTCTGGTAATGGACTGGACGACAGCAGTCCTGAATGTGATACTGGATGGAGATTAAATGAAGGTTGTGGAACCATTCGCCTACCTCGTTGGCTGCGTGCCGGACGATGGTAACTGGGCAGCGGAATTAAACACACGTGCATCGAACGCTCAAGAGAGACTTATGATGGACTGAGGCGCTTGTGGAGTTGGCCCGATATTTCACTGAAGCTAAAAGGTTGCGTGTACTGTGCCGCAGTGCGATCAGTTCCGTTGTACGCTTGAAAGACATGGAGTATGGGTGTGGGAGATGATCGTCGTGTGGAGGTTTTCGACCGTCGATGTCTGTTTATTATCTTGCCCTGAGCATGACTGCCGGATGTCAAGAAATGTACACATTATTATTATTATTATTATTATTATTATTATTATTGTATGGTTAGGATTGGATGGAGTGAACAGGTGAGTAGTTTTGAGGTGAGGAATCTAGTACTAGGTATCGGCTCTTAGAATACCTTGTTTCAACGTATGAAATGCAGCAGCTTACGCTGGTCCGGTCACGTGTTGCGTATGACAAACACTCGTCTGCCATATCGTGCCCTATTTTGCGTTCCTCTCACGGAGTGGTGGAGGTTAACAGATGACGTGGCAACGTGGACTGAGAAAATGCACAACGGACCTGGGTAAAATAGATTTCCCACGTCTTCTTGTTTAGGGTCAGAAAGACCCGTCAACTAGCTGGTCGGGTACACTGCAGGATGAGGCAGCAATCCAAGGTCGGAGAGGATTATTTCACCTTTAATCGCACATTATTATTGGAAGAATGCGTTTGTACAGTAACACTGTGTTCTGTTAGTTCACTAATGCAACATGCCTATCTCTTCTAGTCTGTTCTGATCCCTGCCATGCTGGATGTGTAGCTGGGCATGGTACCTAAATACATCAAAAATGGGAAATTCATAAGAGGTTTACCTGGTGTGTGTAAATAAAATCGCACGAAGAGGCAATTTTTCGAGTCCAATGCCACGCAAAAATCTTAAATGGATAGGAATGTTGGTGATCCTTAAAGGATTTCTGGGCAGTTGATGTTCCTTCAATTCCCTTATGCTATCTGGCATGGTTTGGAGCTTGGCAACCAGACCGGTCCTCGTGGCCACACCACAGCCACTGTCATTTGTCAACCTAGAAAGCTCTTCACCGTCTCGTTTGCCACAGCCATCCCTTGTTCTACGACTTTCCCTATAGGCCACAAGGACCCCTCCACTACTGGAGAACCTAAAATGTTTAGCACCAGTCGAAATTCGCCTAGTCCATCCAGGCCCTTAAAACACTAGTTACCGATGGCAAACCTGCACTCAAACCCTCAAAAATCAACACACTGTTCGCCGGTGTAACAACACCGGCATTATTATCCCAGCTAATAAGTTACTCCGACCTCTTCCTATTTCATCCCTTTGTTAGCCCCATCACTTTGATGCCTCAGCTGCCTGGCTGTAACCGCGCTGAATTTCCACGGCCTGCCTATCGTTTCACGGGGACCGAAATGTCGCTGTCCATTGAATTCCCAAGCCGGGAGGAAACCACGGACCCGCATCGCAGATTTAAAAGGCCTGTCAATGCACCAGCTGCTCACCGCCAAAGACCTTCAACGTGTCGTCAGATTGCCCGGGGCCGTTGTCTATGGCCTCCATTAGGCACACCACATCATATTGGTGCTATCGCCAACCTCCTCTTGCCAGCGCCCCGGCCCAAACACAAGGACCGTATCCTATCCCACCAGTTTTGCTTTTTCTTCATTACCTACCCAGACAGAAAATTCCCCCTTCTCTCCTGAACCACCACCGCCACCTCATTATTCCTACCCGAACCTGCTCCTTCTGCCTCCCTACACACTTATCCTCCCAATACTTCAGGGTTCACTCCATACTAGTGTAATGAAGAACGTTATATGTCCTCCTGCTTCCTAGCCCTCACCTTCTTCTGCTGTGTCTCATTCAACGCCCACTAAAATGGACTCAATGCCATCTGCTTACCCACTTTTTCCTATTGTGATTGACTGTTCATGCGCCCTCAGTCTTTGATGGCAGTGTAGCCCTCTCATTTGTGCTAGTCAACTCGTTCTATCCTAAATAATTTCGGACGCGTGAAACGCCTTGCTTCGTCCTCCAAGCTGGAGAAAATGCTCACCACTGAGTCCTGGCCTACCAAGGACACATTCAATAATGTGAATTCTCTTGCGGGAAACCAATCCTTTAGATGTACTAGAAACGATCGCCGTGGGGGCGGCTGCCTTGTGTATGCGGGGCAGGGCCTATCAGTTTCCATTTTAACGTATCCTGCACGGGAACGGATTCAATATTCGGTATGGCTCACTATAATGATATCGTCCTGCGTCATTATTATGGCCTGTATTGATCGCACTCCATCTCATACTGAAATTAGTCTTCTCTATTAGCGAACGCATTTGACCGTCTTGCTTCCTTCTCATCAACATCCAAAATAATTGCTGGAGACTTCAACCTCCCCGGTTTAACCTAGCTGACGATAGCTGCTCCACGAAACCTAACATCGTTCATCTCGCACATGCATAATGGGGTTGGGTAAGCAGGTAACCACACCCACCAGAAATAACAATTAATTCAATCTTATCTTTGACCATAGTGATCAACACATCTTCGTTTACGTTGGAAGCAAGTTCCCAGGGAGCAATGACAGGGTGGTTTACGGTATAATCCGTGTCCATGCTTCCCTCCCCAATCAACCTATTGACACAAATCTCCCAACTCATCTGAACTGGCAGCACTCTAGTACGCCAACTTGACTGGGGAAGCTTTTTTACAGCGGCCGGCCCACAGAGGGCCACAGATGAATTTGATGGCAGCATGGCCAGCTGCATCATGAAACTGACCCCTAACAAACAATTAAACAGAAACAGGGATACCAAAAGTGACTCCATGAAAGTCAAACATGCTAATTTGCAAGAGCAGCTTCATTGAAAAGGCCTTTCGAAGTTCATTCTTTTGGCACTGTTTCTTGTCTAAGCGAACCTCCACTTCGGAGAAATGAAGCTAGGGCGTTGGTGCATAAAATCACCCAACAATACTTTCAAAAATGTAAAATGTAAGATTCCTTGATGAAACATCTTCCGTGAGCTTTCACATTTTGCCGAATTGTGAGTCTAATACAACCCCAAAATACAACTGAGGGGTCCAGTCAATATCTCGCCTCCTCCATGACCCCAGTTTCAGAGTAGAAATAACTCCGGTTTATCTACTGTGTCTATCGACATTAGGACCATTTAACGGCATTTAACCAATTTCAAACCAGGAACTAACCAAGGCGTTGATGGCAACCCTTCAAAATCTATTCTTATTTGTGGCCTTGACGTATCCTGCTAGTGCTCAACCTCTTCACACTTTCAATAAACTCTGGTGTAGTTTCGCTCAACTGGAAGCACTCTGTGTTAACCCTAAGCCATGAGAAGGGTAATTTGCATGATCCGTCCAATTACCGGCTAATTAGCCGCAAGCTGGTTGCCTCCAGTTCTATGGAAAATGGGGCAAAATGTTCCATCGTGGACTACTTCTTAACCTGCATCATCCATGGCCCAAAACAACACGAATTTCTCCATTTCCGTTCTTTTTCCACCAGTAAAATTGACTTACGCAACCTGCTTGCCAACCTGGTGAATCGGGGTATGGCTTTCGCGGTCATCTACCTTGATGTGTCCAAAACATTTGACCGTGCCCCTCATCTGCACCTTTTATTCAAAGTAAGCTCCTTTGGCACCACCGATCCTCTTCTACCCTGGCTCTCCTCTTACATGACCCAAGGTGTTCTCCAATGATGACATTACCTCCAATTCCAAACCTGTTACTAGTTGTGTCATACAGGGAAGCGTGCTTGGTCCCTCGCTATTCCTTATGTATATTAAGGATGCACCAAATTCAATATCTCAGTGTCCCTTCCTTTTTGCTGATGACAAAAGTAGCTTGACCCCCAAAGTCAAATGAAATTAGTACTGCGGTTAGAGAAATTTGTGCCGATTCGTCTGCTTTGGACGACTGGTATGCCTTCTAGATGATGATCTTCTCTGTCGAAAAAGGCGAAGCACCCACCTACAGGTGCGCACTGCCTAAAGATGCAATTCTGCTATGCGGATCTCACAATTCGTGACCTTGGTCGCAACAACTCAGCCCCTCTAAGTTTTTCAGAGCACTTAGTTATTCAGTCAGCTAAAGCTATTAAAAATGTTAGTCTGCTTTTTCGCACCATGAAACTATCCGACAGCATCCTCAGAATTTATAAAACACGTTCCACCACTCCTTCAGTGTGGCACTTTGATATGCCTCAGTCGGATAGGATGTCCATTGAAAGCATTCAGAGACGTTTCACTAAGCAAGTGATAGGTTGGTCGACTACTCTAAATTACAAGGGACGTTGTACGGCCCTCAAACCCAAGCCACCTTGGTTACGGCGAATGAAAGTTTACCTGGCTTTTCTACATAACCTGGTGAACGGACGATTCTTCTCCACCGACCCACATTTATTCTCCTCTGCCAGCCCCTAGCTTTTCCGTCACAGGTCTCTAGCCATCCATATAGAAATCGCCAAATTCTCTTTAACGTCGTATTTTTTTGTTATTTGCGTCGAGCTTTGGAACAAACATCCTATTAACATTCGGTGCATACAGAACCAGTCCAATTTTAAGGCTGCCACAAATACTTACCTAAGCATCGCCCAAGTCCTCCAACTAACAAACACGTCTTGGAGGTGCGTGCTTTTAAGTCAGACATCGATTTTTGACTACCCAAGCTGACTCTTCCACCCCGGAATCCGCATGACAAAGTCCGAATCTGCTATCCAAAGATGCGTTAGCAACATGTGGTTGATTATAGGCCGGAGGCAGCCTCCTGATTTAACTCAACGCCCTGTTCCATTTATTTCCCCCACACCATCGCCAGCTAGTCGCACTTCTTCCTTTTAAGAGAGCAATACAATTTCCGCTTGTCAAGAAATTCCATTAACCTCTGTCTTTCTTTTACTGCTGTCGGTATCGTAACATTCACCCTGTCCCGTTTGCCTTTAAACCTCCCAGCCAATAAACCGTGTAACAACAGTGAACCGTCCTTTCTTGTGTAAATTACTTTTCGCCTGACCTAGGTAACTAATGCCGAGTGAGTTACGAAAAGCAATTAAGCTTTTTAGTGGATTTGCTCATACCCCCGGCACGTGCTCAACAACACCAGCTGTGCCCCCCCGTGTAATTGCTTATCCTCACTTTACGTTTTCGCAAACGTGTGCAGTGAAACCCCTGTTGTTTCGGTTGCGAACGTGGGGAAAAGGAGCACCCCCAGCATTTTTGAAAAAATTGCCAATCAGCAGAAAATTATGATCGGGCGAACGAGCCATGGAAAGTTCCTATGTGGGCTCAACCGCTCCTCCACTAGGGAAAAATAAGTGCAAAAATTAATACCGGGCTTTCAAGAAAAAGGGCCACCTTCAGCAGTAGATTTGTCTCCCATCAGCATAGGCCCGATCCTACGAAAGAGGAAGCCCCACAATGCCCACGCTCGCCTGATATGCCACTGGTCTTTACGCTGTAGATTTAGTGGGGTGTTAGCAAACTGGGCTCCCCACATAAAACTATGGTCCCATCCATCGAAGTTTACACCCTACTTCCCCCGTCTCCCATATGCATCCCGGGCACATATGCTCAGAACCGATAATAATAATAATCACAAGAACGTATATTTTTCGATTTGCGAGAAGCATGCGCAAGCCAAGATCAAATTTTTACAGAGATGATGCACAGGAAATACGGATAGTATAAGTCGAAAGGAAAGGGGGTGAGAGCAACCTTAAGTAATTTGAAAGGTTTGTTAGTTTGTGTGAAGTTCTCAACATACGAGAGTCATGCGCAAGGCAAGATCAAAATTGTGCAAAGAATGCACAGTGCAGACACGGAAAACAGAAACCAAACATGAAATGCAATGTTTTCCATCACAAGATCATAACAGGCAATGTGATTTGCTGAGCACGAAGTTTCGAATTTCAAATCAAAGCTAGATAATGATTCGAAAAGATTTTTCTGTGACTGACTACCAGTCCTGCACTGCGAGTAATACTATGTTTGAATGCATCAAAGGTGCGCATCGCGGGCGCAAAATATGGCTGGAAGGCAATGGCTGTCGCCGCCATTTGGCCGGGATCCTCGAAAATCAAGAGAGTTATATGGTGGAAATGAGGATCAATATGGATGTGGTAAGGTAATGGAGATAAGTCAAAACTAGGCTGGAAACGTGCCATTAACAGACAATTTTTATACGAATCTTGACTCATCACGTTAACGGTGAACATTTTTGAAATCACCCACATATAAACCCTGTCATTCAGCTATCGTCATACCTCCCGGTAACTTTTCCAATTCCCACTTGAGGCACTACTAGCAGCCTGAATTCTAACAACATGATCCCCCACTGAAAGCAGGCAAGATGATCCAAACTAATTTATCATTGCCGTTGAATATTTCATTTACCGAATTGCATATTACCGTCCATATTCCTCTTCGCCGCCGTGCAGTGGACGACCTCCAACTTCCACCCATATTTTATTGTTACTTATTTATTGTTCTCCTCCCTACTTTCCTCCAGTCGTTTTAGCCAGTTCTGAAAACTCTTCATCCGCCACTCATGATTCACTGACTTTATTTAGCGCAGATTACCTTCCATGTGCGTAAGCCTGTTAAATTTTTGACATTTTAGCCACATCTCGACATCTGCCGCTATCCTCCAGTCAAATTTTGCGCCTGCGACAAGCGTTGTTGGTGCGTCTAAACGCAGAGGAACACGCTAAACAATACTCATTTTAACCTGCTGGTACCCTGTGTAATATTAACTCATCCGTCTTCTGAATCCATCTTTGAGCTCTGCTGCTTGATGGGTTGTGGTATACCATTGGAACGCCTAGTCATGCAACCAGGCATGTCTCACGGAGTTTCCGAGAAATGTAACTTATTTACAGCTTACTGTGCAGCTTCCACTTTTAGTGGGCCCACTTTTGCAAAACGTTTTAACCATTAAAGGCGGAGTGACGGATGTGGTTCTTTTGAGGTAGACAGAACTCAGTGAATACATAAAGACCGGACTGAATTCCAAGAAAAACTTTCGTAGGCACTGGAGCTTGTTAACTTAGCGCAAAAGAGATAAACCTTGGTCTAGTGGTGAGCATAAACATGAAGGTGCGCCAGATCGTAAGACTGGTAAGGAGGGTTGTTTATTACCGACCGCCATCGCTAGTCATGTAACTCACGGCATATGAAGGAGCGATGTACAGAAGTATCTAGGATAACCGTGAAGTTGTTGGGCTGAGCTTTAGTCCTGGGTACCCTAGGTGGATAGCTGCTGAAGTATGGGAGGAAGCAGAAAAGTGAATGTTGACACTTGGTACAGAAAGAGTTGACCTCTGAGGTGTGCTGTTATAGTATGAGTTGTAGTGGCCTGGAGGTAAGTGTACTTTAGTGAAGTTTGCTTGGGCATGGTAAGGCACTGGGTAAAGCCAGCTCCAGGTTTGAGGCAAGGCTGTAGTGGGATGAGGTCCAAGTGGTCTCGCCATTAACGAGGTGCGGAAGAAGAGATTAAAGGATAAGTTGCAGAGGTGCACCGTCGGTCGAAGAACCATTTTCAATTTACCATAAGCAGGGATCGGGGTGTTTTCAAGTCCTGCGGGTTGCAGCGTTAGCTTATGTCGGCAAAAATGTGGGCAAAGATTGGTTGAGGGAAGTCTAACATCATTACTAAGAGCACTGGGCAGCAATTCGGACGAAAATGTTGCCACAGGACTGCATAAAAGTCACTATTGTGAGTGTTTCTTGCCCGATCACGCCAGTCATGGTTTATTGCTTCTGGAAACTGGCTGTAGATCGTGCTGAGCAGAAAAGGATTCAGCAGGCATGCCCACTGAATGACGAATTTTGGATAGGGGGGACTATGTAGATTAACACAAATGCCGTTTATAAGATCGACGGTAGCTGTGAGTTGGGATTTGGGCGACGCGAGCTGGACTTAAGGGGGACGGTGATGTTAAATTGTTGACTCTACTGGCGAAAGTTTGCCCACCTAAGTCAGTTCAATTGAGGGCTGCGACAAGTAATATCATCAAATTATTCACAGTTTCTTTGATAAAGTACACATTCAGAAGTGGGTTGAAGCAAAGTGGGTACTGTAGCATTAGGTCCATTGTTATGGTGATGGCCATGGTAATGGGGAGCGGCGAAATCGTTCCACTCTCTACCAGTAGGCAGCAATGAGAAATATTCCAGAATATTATGTTTCTTAATGGACAACGCCGATATCAGTATCAACACTGCATTCACTGAACCTTTTTGGTCAGCATTTTCGGCGTCCGCGAAGCTTCGTGTAAATTTACAGCTTCAGTCTTTTGCCTCCACCATTTCTTGTATTATCTGGCTTTGCCACTGGCAAATCGCACTCCTCATGTTTTTGTACTCTGAGCACCCGTTCCTTACTTTTCAATCCTCATCGCATTATTTTGATGCATTGACTCGATTTTTGTTGTTTCGTTGGTGCCACTTATTTGGTCTTGTACAACGAGGACTTATCTGTCAGCCATGCCTGCTCCTATCCAGCACTGAAGAAAATCGCCTGTATGCAATGTGCGCGCGGCGGCAATGAGATGCACGTTAACGCATGGTCAAACGACCGTTTTTCGAAGGTTTCACTCTTCGTTTATGCATTTTGGGAGACTTTTCTCAACTATTATGAGCACTGATTTTAGATCATTATTTATGTTGCGGATTCTTCCATTCCTTAGACTTGAGCCACCCACGTAAAGCACGCTCTATCTCGGCGCATGCTATGTTACTTAAACTAAATGCTCCCTACCCACTAATTCCTTACCCACACTTCTTCCACCACCTTTGGCGCTTCCCATTTGAATGCCGCCTGCCACACGAAGTCAACAACTGCCGTTCCAAGAGGTAGCGGCTAGATTGTTCAAATATCCATTCCTTATCTCGTCGGCACTCTTCTGATACCAGATTATTCCTTCCCAACTTGGTCGTACTGACATTTGTTTTGATTATTGTCTGCTTTCGGATCGATGAATTTACCTATCACTGTTTCGAACCTGTGCTTGTTATTTGAGATTATTTACAACGTTTGGCACAGTCACGAGTTTCTTGACCAGATGCAGATTGTTTTATCCTAGTTTGCTTTCATTTTTGATCTCTCACACTGGTCGAGTGTAGACATTCTGTTTGGTTACTTTGATTTATGGCTGTTGCACTCAGGCAAGCGTTGTTGGACCTGATCAAGCGTGCAGAATATTTTGCGTTTGATTGAATCATGAAACAGTTACTTCCTGATTTTTCTCTTCCATTGAGCGTTAATTTTTCGCAGATTTTCATCCTACATTTTACTAGCTTTAGGATGGATAGTGACTGATTTCTAACTATTGAATAGTACCGTGCAGGTTGCTGAGCAATCTTATTCCTTTTTGTGCGTCTTAGCAATTTGGGCTACGCGGGCCTTTTGGGTTTTCAATTGCTACCCAGAACGTTAGGAGTCTATTTTTGGGCGAATCCCACTGTGAATCGCCGATCGACTTCACCCGGAATAGGACTAGAACGTTTGGTTGTTACACGGGGGCTTTGTCATTAGATGCCTGCCCACATATTCTCTTCTGTGAAGGAACTCGGGAAATTCCACAACCTCAGTATTTTTCCCCGTCTGCCGTAGCCCTGCTACTCCATAAACCCCAGCCACCATCGATCTCCTCTAGACAGGGCCTTTCATCTCCATGCATCATCCACTGCAACAGAAAGGGAACGAGGCCCAATCTTCCCGTCAGCCCGGTTCTCTCAATCGGTCCGCGCAATGTTTCGCCACAATCCTCATATGTCTTCGGCAACGCAAGGCTTGCCAGATTCCCTCGGACTTTTGGCACCCGTGCCATCAGAACGCTAAGCTATAAAACCCCACACCCCCCTGCAGTTCAACCACTTCCCTAGAACAGCCGCCTCCTCACACCGACCGTTTTTATCCGGATGCTCCATTTTCCCAAATCCAAAGAATCAATTTACAGTCCGCATTATTTTTTCATTTTATCACAACCACCACTTCGGGCGCATTACATAAAATGGAACTCCACCGCGTTTTAAACCTTTACACAGAACACCCTCTGGAAAACTCGTTCCTGCCATCCAGCGCCAGATCGCTGTTGAGCAAAGCTAATTTTGATGGAGGCCTTGCTTTCAAAGAAAAACGTGGGAGAAACATTCATTGATCACCGCACTTTGTAGGATTTTAAACCTTTTTCAGTCATCGAGGCAATTATCAGAGGATAGTTTGCTTTGCCTGGTACCGAGATATCACAAGCCCAACCCTCTAACAACAGTGATTCACAGTGGCTAACAATCGTAGTCGGCGGGCGATACACAGATCTAAGTTGTGGATAGAAGACTCGAAAATCCGACTCTGGTAGTTTCTTCCAATCTTACACTAGATCCCTCGGAGTGCAAAACTGCCGGGAACCTCTTTATAACCGAATTATCCCGGCCTTCTTTTACTACCACTCCGGCCATTCACAACTTAATCACCTGTACACTTCCTAGAAAAGGATCTCAGAGTGTTATCCAGCTCAAAGGAGCAGCTAAGAATCTCGATTTATTACTCGCCGATATTAGGAAAGGATGCGTTTCCTGGCAATGATCATGGAATACCGTACTGTAACTTTACAGTGCCTCCTGAAAATCATCTGAGAGCACATGTAAATAGCAGTTAGACTCTACGCGCCAAATGAGTCTTAAGTTTATTCACACCCGGTGCCATAAACTAGAATGACGTACTCAGTGCCAAGGATCTTCAGTGAACTGCTGATTCAGTCTATGATGACCTGCACAAATGTCTTCAAAGCCCCCACACACTCCATCAAATTCACCCAGGCCCTGGAGCGGCAGATTTCTAAATATGAAGAGCAAAATCTCATCGCCTTGAAGTGATTTACGACTTACAGCGGGCTTCTCTCGACTCGAGAGCTAATGACGATTATTGGATCATAAGCCAAAAGTTACGTGTTCTCCGTTACCCAAATACACAAGGTGGCCTATGCAAACTGCCCTCTGGGAGATCTTCCTATTCTTCTTAAGAAGTGCCGAAATTGGCCATCACCTATTTTACAGGGCCGATAACATGGAAGACATTGCAGAATTTCCCGACGGCAAACTGTGCTTCACTTTTTACCACCCGGCCTCATTCACCTTACCAGCTATCCTCTGGCCACCAATCTTTCCTCCAATAAGATTCCTGTCAGTCTTCCTGAATCATGGGATTGTTCTAACAAAACTTTCCACCGGTATTTACGCCATTCGCCTAGGTAGCCAAGATATTAATTTCATGCGGAAATAACGGGTGCACGCACAGGCTATACTCTGCAAATATCTCCAAAGGAGAATCTGGTACAGGCTAATCGCATGTGAGCAACACTCCGTAAGATCAAACAAGAACGTCATTTGCACTGCATTATGGTTAAACGAAAAAGTGCAACCGCAAAGTTACGTTTGCAATTTGCATAAATACAACGCATTATAATCGAGCTAGAACAAATCAAGCAAGGGAAAGATAATTCGCGCCAAAAGCAAAACAAATTCGGGCGCAGCGACGGACGTTGCAATAAAACTGTACCTTGAAGCAGCGTGACAGTTTACGCCTCTATACGAGTCAGAGTTCCATAAGGGGTGCATTATTGCAAGCTGCAAATAGAATCGTGTATACAAATCAATACAGATGTTACGATAAACATATTCACCCTGCTGATGGAACGCAGCACAACATCATCTTGGTGGAAAGCTTCCATTGTGCTAAACGGAATGCATCAAAGCCTGCCCGGAACATAAAGATCGATGAGTCAGACTTTCGCGTTTTAAAAAATTGAAGGGAAACTACTGAAGTCACAATTGCACGTTTGTCTCCCCTTTGACAACTTTCTTTTTAAGATTCGGCATGACCAGACTAGACTCCGATCGTGTCTTTTGAATCGATTCGACTTCCCTAGTGTATACGCCTGGCGCACAAATTACAGTAGTGTCGTGAACTGACTGGACACGCCTGAAACATCCAATAGCCTGGCTGAAAATTACCCTATTTTCGAAATCCGTATTTTGGATCGTTGACCCACTCTCTTCCTGGTTATCCTTCTGTCTTACGGGCCTCTCACGTGGTTAAGATATACAGACACCTGTGGCCTCTAAAACCAAATAACTTTGGCTTCATCCAGGGTGGCGTTCTTGTTTCCTCGCTCGTCCTCAACAACATAAATTAAATTTTTGTCTGTCTCAGAGGGTACCTATGTCATTCTCTTTGGTAACACTATAAAAAACTGTACACGCTTGATCTCGCCGACATACCCAGTTTCTTTGGCCGCGCTCACTGTGAACTGAAACCCCTCGGTCAATGGTAGTTCTCGTGGATGGAGCATTTTTGCATCACAAGACACTATTTCCCCATCCTCATCATGGGCAACCTAGCATATTCAACGTGGACAACGTTACAATCTCCGCCACCCCCTTGTCAAAGATCTTCGACCCCATCACTCAAGAACCAAGATCTGCGTGATCTTGCACCCGAGAGCTACTCCAAAGTCAGAGGCTCAATTTTGGTTCATCTTAGCAAGTCATTCGTCAAATAGATGGGACCAAGTGAATTATGAACTCACAATTTCGCTAAATCAAACTTAATGACAGTAGCTTTGCACACAAGAAACATGCTGGACTAATTGAGGAAGAACGAGCACTACGTACCCCCAAAATGTTCACATCCATGGTCTCAGCCTTGAAAAACCTACAACATTACTTTAAAAGCGGCCAGCGGTTGCGGCCCTCCTACCACGCCGTAGTAGATGCAGGTTACTGTGCTTAAACACCCACTGGCAAGAACCCCTGAAACTGACTTTATCTCTCCTTCTTAGACCAGCTATCTGTCTGATACTTTCCTTCTCCACCTTTGCCTTCTCAGAATTTTTTTCATTTTTTTAGGATACAGGCCTAGTTTCCATGTTCACCACAATTTCCACTAAAACCAGACCATTTTTTATAATGTGCACTAAGATACGGAACAGCTGGCTGCTTCAATTCCGCACTATCAGATACCCGGGTACTTCTCATCGGGAGACAATCAAAGTTCACAAGGTACCCAAGACTACTGGGCTCAGCAGCGACTCTACAGCACATAACGGAGCTAATGAGAGAACAAACCACTCACAGAAATTGCGTTTAGACTGCCCACATATTCAAGTCAGATGCTGATGACTTTCATTCACTTGCAACGAGCTGCAAAACTGATATATGCAACGAATGCTGTTCGCAGGAAAATTTGGAATTTCGCTAGCAGAGTTCCTCTAATAGTATCGTTCAAGCTTGCATCCTATTTTTACAACTTAAAATGAAAGACGGTATGAAACGAACCGAAAAGTCTCCCCTGCTTTTCGGAACTAGTGTTTATACTCAACATTCTTCGAGCAGACGACGTCTTTTGGGCCGAATATCTTCTGACGAATCACGAATGCAAAACTACATTTGCGTAACACTTGTAACGTGTACACTAATGAAAAAGTCGGGAATATTCGTGTAAGACGTAGAAGGCCCTCGGCTTTTAATGAGCAGCTCAAAATACTTCTGTAAATGTCACAAGCCGCTAAACCTCCGTCACGCAAGGCTGGTTAACAACTGCGTAATCACGTTGCTCCAAGCGAAACAAAAAACAGACGTTATACGCTTTAATCTTCTAGACACCACAC
>LUCM01005755.1:0-14685 GCA_008360955.1 Fasciolopsis buskii
GTCATCACTGTCGCCTTCTCCGGAGTTCCAGATGTGGAATTACCGTGGTTCAATAGACCCAAATTCTCGGAACATGTTCCCACTCGGTTTGCGAAGGCTGGCGAGCTGCTGGGCTTATTTTCTGGAATCCTTAGCGCGCTCTAGAGTAAGCTCCCGATATTTAAATCCCTCTTAATTTATACTGCTCTGCCATGTGTTTAGCCATGTAACGGTTCGATAAACCTGAATTTGAGAATGTTCAACGGACATCGACTAACTGCCTACTAGGTCCCTTTTAACTGCTTCCAGTGCTACAAGTCCTCTCGTCTTTATCGATCGTGGTTTCGCTCCATGAGCTTTTACATATTCTGCTCTGCATCCCAACCTGAAGACACCTTTCAAACGAGAACCGATTCCAATGGCGCTCATTAAGACAGCCAACTCCTAATCTCTTTCCGTTTCCGGAATTGCAATGGGATGCAATATTCCTTCACCAACTATTCTCTGTTTGATAAGCTACCACAAACCACCAAGCTTCGGCCTCCTTGATGCGTAGCCTTCAAAAAGTAATATGCTAGCTATTTAGGGTTGCATGCTAGATATCCACCCTGAATCCTTACATAATATTCACGCGGCACATGCACTGAGCCTCGATTATTATTGGCTATAGGACAATAACGTTTAGGACGTCTTTGGTTTGTCTTCTGCAGCTACTTCAGTCATCAAGTTCCAAGTCGTCTTACCACCACCCTTGAAAAGCACACCGTCAGAACCTCTCACCTGCTCTCCCCCTAAAACAAGCCACATGCAGGCAATCCCATCACTCTTCCTAAGCTTTTCAACTGTTCGAATTTTATAGCCTGAGTTGCACATGGCTATATATCTAGCTGTATTCATCTACAAAGTCTATAGCCGTGTGTATGCATATGTACGGATATTTCTTTATTGTTTTAAACCCCTCCTGGTTTCCCCCGCAACCTGCTCGTTAGACTTTTTTTTCTTTAACTGGTCTGTCGTCGTCCTTAATTTTTCTACCCTTTCCTCATTATGCTTACTCAGGACGGAAGGTTTAAATTCCGCTAAAAATTTTTGGCAATTTTTCTGTTCATTCTTCTTAAAGCATTTTTTCTTCAGGTCCTGTATGCTCATATTTCATGCTGTGTATCAGGCTTATTTCGCTTTTGCAAGCGACAGATGCCCTCTAGCTACATCGTCACTCTAGCGAGCATTCGGGAATTAAAATAATCAGGGATGTAACCTGGACCGTTTCGCTTCCGTTCACTTATACTGCTGCTAAAACAATCATCAGGATGCGCCATCCATTGTCCCTTGCTCTCGCAGATGAAGCAACCGGATGAAGATCAATCTCATGGCCTGCACCAATTTTCCTACCTATGTGAGTTGGGAGGCCGATAAGAAAGTTGATTCTAACAGCCGTGTTACTAGAAGAGACACTAAGGTGCCGACCACCAGAATTTTGTTTAGGGGCGCATATAGGTAGTGTATATTTTGCCCTTCTACGCCATGTCACTGGTCGGCGTCGGAGCTGACCTACCCCAGTGCTATTTTGGG
This sequence comes from Fasciolopsis buskii, assembly GCA_008360955.1. Lineage (NCBI taxonomy): Eukaryota > Metazoa > Platyhelminthes > Trematoda > Plagiorchiida > Fasciolidae > Fasciolopsis > Fasciolopsis buskii. Next base: position 1,552 of record LUCM01005755.1, read on the forward strand.
CTATAACGCTGTCGGTTTAAAGCACCGCAGCACTGCAGAGCTATTCGTTGCGAATTTTCATCTCTGCCTTCGCCTACTTAGTTGGTTATCATGGCAATCTGAATATAAAACACTTTCCGGTCAGAAAATGTTGCTAAGTATTGCCGAAACTCTCAGTTTGATCAAATCCATATGTAACAATTTCCCCGATATCTTGTTTAAGATCGGACTGTGACATTCCCAGATTTGGCACGAGCCTCCGCTAATTGGTGATATACTGTACACTATCAGCGCCATCAAAGTATTTGTATAGCAGCTCGTCTACCTACTTTTATTTCACATCTGTTGACACCGTCGCGCTGATTGTTTTCAAAGCGACGCTTATACTATTTGGAATTTTTATCTTGTCATCGGTTCTTGTTTGTTTTGGACAGCACCCTTTAGCTACCATCCGGAACAGCTTGGTGTTTTAGTCTTTCTTAATAAATTGAGGCCTACATATCTGTCTACTTTCGAAATTATCAGAATTATTTTCTGCTGACTGTCACTTTTGACCTTGTTGTCACTTAAGCTGTTCGTCAACAATTTGACCGTTGCAATAATATCACTAGTATGATCTCGTTTTAGACGTCCCTGTTTTGTATGGAACAAAACTTCTGGTACCTTTTCATCCCCTCATAATCCGATACACTATTTGGTCCTTCTTTGGGCCTGCTTAACCCCAGTTATAGACAGTTCTCCTCGTAAGCATTTACGTTCCTAATATACTATACGCACCAAACCACATTTTTGAAAATGAGTTTCTCAGGGCTTAAGCCTTCAACGATGGCGTCTGCCAGGAGCATGTGTCGATATTGATAGCAAAATTTTTCCGTTTGGATGCGCAAATTGTACGCCAGGAGCTTGCCAAAACGACTTTCTACTAATTGTTCGTGTGTATAAATTCACTTTCACCTTAACCAGTCCCAAGTTTGTGGTGGAGACTTGAACAATCTGGATACCTGCTAGTCCACGTGCAACCAGACCTGATCCCCCCTGTTGCTAACATTCAGCAAGCAAGATCGGCAGATAATCCATCTAAAAGGAAACCGGAATACCCTAGAACTAACTGTTACCTTAGGCCTAGCGACGGTCCGCACATCCATCGGAAGAGGTTTTCCTGGATGTGATCACGTACCCGCCACATGCACAGGCCCACGGTCCCTCCAGGGTAGCAGTCCATCCAAACCAACTAGGCCGCACTTTACGGAAAATTGTGATATCCTACCCATTCTGCTCCGCAGCTGCAGTCGAGATTCCTTCCTATTATGGGAGATGCAAAGGAAAACGGTAAGCCCTATTCTTAAGTGCGAAAACGCCTTCATAGTATTAGGCTGGCTCAGAAATGTGTTGAGTGGTTTTGAGGCCCCGAAATATTACCCAAAACCTCCGGTCAGCAAGCAGCATTAAAGTGGTTATGTCGAACTCGTGAAGACCACCTGCTATACTAAGCGACTGCATTTGCTCACCGATAGCTGCAACATCCAGCACAACCGGTTGGTTTCCCAATTTCAGCTCAGACTGCTGGCTGACAGAGCGCAAACCATTGCGCTCCCCCCGGGATATCAGCAGAAATACTCCCTCACATTCCTCTTTTACGAGCATGTCATAAATATCGACCTGCGTGTTTTCTGACTTATACACCGCCGTGTAGTCTGAATTTCGTTCTCGTCCTAGTTACTCACACTAACCGCATCAGCTAGGACTCCTTCCAGACTGCATCCCCCATCCTGCCACTCCATACTTTCCCGTTCGCAGTATCAGTTGCTCATGGTTTATCATGCTGGCTGCTCACCCCAGGAAGTCGACCACGTCCAGCACATTTGAACGCCTATAACGAAAATCCTGGAAACTCGATTTGATCACAAGGAGCAGGCAATAACCTCGAGGAGCGCTCTCTAGTAATTATAACAAGAATACTCGCGGTGCATTTCCGGAGTACGTTGACATTCAGGCTGCTTTTGGTGATCATTTTTTGCAGTGATTAGACATTGATTGAAAATGCAAGGATCAAAATTGTGAGAAAGGTAAGAAACACTCTAGGCCATGCAATTTTCAGGGACTACATGCGAGTAGCATTCCACGAAAGACCAGGCGCTCGTATAGGCTTTTGATTGATATCAGCTGGAAGACAGCAGCAAAAGATATATCCGGAATATTCGGACTTGAGGATTTTGTATGACAGACAAAGGGTTTGAATGCAGTGAACAAAATTATTAAAGCCGTAGGTACGGGATAAATGTGGTTGCAGTTGGTCAGGTCTCCAGGAGAGGAAAACAGTAGAAAATAATAGATACCCGATACTGTAAGGAAGATGGAACTATATGCCAGTCATCGACCCGCGGTTCCTTTAACCGTGAAATTACAAAGAAAATTTATTAACGCGGGAGGGAGCAGAATATCAAAGGCAATAACAGCAGACCGTTGTTTGAGGGCGTGGAAGCAAGGATCGCCAAGAGCAGTGAGGGGAAAATGAAGAAAAGTTTACAATACGCCAAATATCCAAAGCTGCAAACCCAGCGTGAAATAAGAATGATATTTCTGCTTCCTTCTTTGTCATATGGCATTGGAACTGTTTACCGTGACTGGTAGGAGAAGAGTCTGGAGTGGGGAAATTAATGAGCATGCTTGTAATTGAAGACCATGGCCACAATTAAGCCACAGATAATAATAATAAGTCCATTTCTCGATCTGCGGAACAGTTGAGCTAAGCAAAGTCAAACTTCTAAAAAACGTCCACAAGGAGACAAGAGAAACCAAAACAATGTGAAAAACAGTAATGTGCGTGAGTTCTTTGTAGAATGAACCAAACACACTTGAGAGCACGGTCGGTCTGCAATGTGATATTCAGGGTGCGAGCTTGCCACACGAAATCATCGCTAGACAGATCGCGTGACGGGATTATACCTCATTTTGTGGCATCAGTTGTTGGTGGCGGACTTCAGGTCGTTCTATATTCAGAATAATTAAAATTTCAGAATTTAGCTAGGGGACGTTGGCATGCGCCGGGATTTAGCCGAAATTCTCAAAAATAAGGGGAACTATGTGATGGAAGGGAAAGTTGGGTGAAGAAAAAAGGCAGTGTGGAAAATTCACTGGGGTCAAACTTAGTCAAACCACACTGAGCTCCATGTGAGGTAAATAAAGGAATGGAAATTAACAACAATAATAGGCCGACATAATACTGAAGATGCAAGCGGAGCGAAAGAGTCAGTGGTATGCCAGAGTCTTTAAAGGCTGAAATATAACAGAAAATTGCACACGAATAGCCTGTGGAACCCACCGCAATTATGTACTGGTATATTTCTCGAATACTTCGAGAAACTTATTTGGTTGCGTGATCAAATGTTACACGGGTTTTGCACTTCCTACGGGAGAGGCAAGTAAACAAGCGGGGGAAAAATAAAAAGGAAATGGCAGAAATTTCGCTTCAAGAGAAACAACACTTTCATGCACAACAATGATGCGTACAACAGGCACAAGTTTCAATCGCAAGATGGCGGCGTGTGTCAATTGTCCATAGTAGTAGGACTTACCGACTCTATGAAGTTCATGGGAATAATTAACTGCATTAAAGGAAGTCTTCAAAGGCCATGAGTCCAGGGTAAAATATTGTCAAAACGGACGAAAACAGCTGCAGGGAACTGTACTGATGGCCGATACACACACGGTATTAAAATAGGAACGAAAAGGAACGTCGGCTATCGTACCGTGAATTTTGAAGGCATGAGAATAACTAAAAGCCTTTTGGAAATGCGGAGGGTCGAAGAACTCTGATGAAGACCATTGTTTGGAGACGTGGAGAATGGAGTCATCGTCATTATTGAGGGGAGTGGCGATTAATATGGTGTGCACTGAATATATCTAACTCTGTCAGGCCAGTGTGAAATAGAGGACAGGCTTCTTTGCTCTTTTGCTTGATTTCTGGGTCTAAATGGTGATAATTACCGGTGTATTGAGAGCCTCGGTTGTCTAGAGAAAAACTGCAGGTGATTTTCGCCGTAGGCAATGGTGGCGGCATCTGAAACAGGGAACTAAGTTTGGATCCCCTAGCGGTGATTGGGTGTCAACGTGGTGGGCATGTTAGCCATGGGTGAGCAGGTCCAGCAGTAAATCTGTGCAATCTGGAGGACTTGTCCGCTCAAATAATCGCAAGCTTTGTGAACCACTCTGTGACCTTGATTTCTGGAAAAACTTGCAACAGGGTCATCAGTTTGCTTAGGTGAGTCACGCGGGCAGTAGTGTACCTCGAATTACAGTAAAGGATTTGTGGTCACGTGAGGTGTTTCACGTACCTAACTCCACGGTGTTAATCACATGGACAACTTCGACGTGCCGAATATGTTTTAAATCACTTCAGGTGGTTCGTCATCATATTTTCTTATTGCATTCTGTAATGTGCTGTTTGTATTGTTAGACGTGATGACCGAAAACGTCGAAATGGAATCGAGACACGCGCAGCGAGTTTGTTTAGTCTTGGGTCACAGTTAAAACTCAGCAAGACTCCAACGGAACTCTACTGACTCGAAACATTGCTTCAAGTCCTGAAAAGTCTTTATGGAGCTTCGCAGCTTAATCGATCACGACAGTTTTTGATGGCCATCGAGGGAGTCCGGGCCAGAGCAATAATAGCGAGACATGTGCATCCATGAATAAGACTTGCCAGTCACCTTCAGCCTCTATTATTAGGACTGAGTCTCAATTACAGCTGCAGAGCAGAATGAGCTGGCGATCCTAATTTTCCGGTAAATGCAACCTTGGCGGAGGAGGTAGCGCTGTACTTTTGAAAGGCAGTAGCTCTGTGCCAGTGATGTGCACGTGATCGTATCTGGGATGTGCGGACCTGTCAGGTCCATCGTAAAAATTATATATGGAATATTTCGGTTCCTTAACGATTTGATTATATGCTGAATCTAAATTACCCTTTGAAGATTGGTAACTAAAGCCAGTTAAAGGTAGCCTGAAAAATGCTTGAAACACTGTAGCTCCCCGACGAAATGTTTAGGTCTGGCGAGCTAAAACAAGTCAACTGTCCTTTATCTTTTATTACCTTTATTAATCACAACAATATACATAATGTTTCAGGAAAGGGGCCGCGGCCAACAGAGAGCTACCCAATGGGAGGATTCTAACTTGCAACATTCCCGTCCAAGCGCAACTAAATTATCCGCTTGGCCTCCACCGGCTACTAGTCAATTGTGCAAATTTTGATTGGAAAATTCTTCTGGCAAAAGCCTATTGAGCGACATATGCTTTCACTCAGGAGAAATTTGCTGCCAGTACCATTCACAATGAAAATGGTTCTGTGGATGCAACTTAACTAGGAGTTTTGGCACAATAAGGCTGGTACTGTCTGGTGGACAAACACAAAGCTGCCGCATTACGCCGAGAGGGGCTGTCTTTTTGAATGGCTGAAATCCCGGGGATGGCTACGGCGTCGTTTGAAACAGTTTACAGGACCAACAGTGATTAGAATCAGTGACAATTCCATGAAGGAGTTACCGAAGAGTGAACACGAGTGGTCTGGAACTACTGCGCTGATGATGGAACCGGGGTTACCCAAGCGGAGGTGAACATATCCGGTATATTTTGTGAACCGATCTTGCTGGTGAGTTAAAAGGACGTGAGCGGTGATCCTAATTGTTGAATTCCACAGTGCGGCATACGGTTTGCCAGAACTTTCTTGACAAAAGTGTAACGGCATGCCGACATAAGCCACAATAATAATGGCCACCTTGGAGAGGCAAGAGTTTAGGCATATGTAACTAAGGTACGAAGAAGTTGCGGGTGGATGTTTGAGAACGTGCAATGAAAAACGTCCGAAGGTTCCGATCTTTGGAAGTGAGGGAGAGCAGTTAACACTGAGTGGAGCTGAGGGCGGAGTTTCAACCGCCGGTAAAAGGCATATCTATCAGGGTTTCTGTCGTTCTCGGATGTGCCCAATGCGGAAGGGCAGGGAGATGGGTGGCGTTAGGTTTGGTACGCAAAAATTCTTTAATGTGACCAGATGCCACAGGGAGCATAATCAAGTGGTAGGGGACAACGAAGGTACTTGTTTTATTCGTAAAACGCAGCGTGCATTTTAGATGTTGCACAATGGATGCTGACGAGCAAAGTGGGGGAATCTGAAGGCTCAATAGGGATAGAAATTTTGGCGCCAGTGCTAGTTCAGCCACTGTGTGTACCTTGCAGGTAAAAGGCAGATAAAGCAGTAAATCTTCTGTTGAATGTCGCTGAGTATATCCACCTGAATGAGGAATGAGGGTGCAGATGGGCTGCATCTGCGGTATTAACGGCTTTTTATGGATCCATGCCTGTTTGGTGCTTGCTGGCCATGCGGGCGGCTGCCTTGTTAGCAACGATTCTGCGGCTGTAATAGTCAAGTTTTGTGCTCGGAAGAATTTCCTTGACCACGATACGTATCTGTGCAGCCTCTTCTCTACACATGTGGGGGGGGCAGGGTTCTAGCCCTGCTCGTAAGCGGCAACATCCTGTTTTGGCGCAGCCTGAAAAGCGATAACATTTCTCGCCCGAGGTAGCGCCCCCGCGTCAAGGGCTACATTGCTATGTACAGGAATTCGTGAGACCGCAGCCAGAGGCTTTTTCATGGGCTACTGGTAGGGTACAAATGCAAACCAGCCAGCGTCTGTAACAGGAAAAGTGGCCGCAGCCTAGGAGTATTCCGGAATGCACTTGTGGTACGCTCCAGAGAAAAAACAAGAATTCGTTCAATATTGTTAAGGTGATGGACGTAAAATGGACTAATATCAACATGCAAACAAAATAATGTGCAAGGCAGTGATAATATGGGGTTAAGAGTCAAAGGTATGAGGGTAAAGTTACTAAGGTGTAAAAGTCAATTGGTTTAGAATACCTGGGTGATACCAGAGGTCGGAGTGGGATTCGGAATTATTGCCTTTTACACTTGCGACGGCTGCAACTTATGCCGTATCGTGCCTCAGGTTACGCCAACAATGGCTCAACTGCAGACATTGTTTGCTAACAGAATGAACAACCCATACTTTACAGAAAAACGACCTGCCAGGGGATTAAAAACTGGATGGTTTCTGTCAGCCAGTTTTTCACAAACCCTGTTTTACCTGTTTACTTATCCCAACCCTCGGCCGGCCAGGCCGACGCAATCGCACTCGCAATATGCAAAGATTTCGGCACTGACCATATAACTTGACCGCTTCAACCATTTTTATGAGGCATTGGGCACTGAGAAGTAACAATTAACCTCAAACTCCAGGGAGGGATTGAGTATTCAATTATGCGAAGGTGATGAATAGGATAAACCAGTATATATTTGCAAGCCTCTTTCGGATAATCGGAAAAGCTCAAAAAGGAAATCTTGTTATCCCTTCTGACTTTTGCACGTGGATAACGCCTGCTCCAAGCTCTGGGTGCCCAAGTCCCGCACTGGCGGGAACCAAACGTTTTCAAGCAAGCAAGAACTTAAACAGGATACGCGCAAACGTTGCTAGCAGTTATTTTTAGAAACCCCACCCAGACAGGTCCCTGAGCGGAATGTTAAGGACTTGGAAAGTGATGCTTTTCAGGATATCAAAGGCAGAAGGAAATGTCGATCACGCTTAAAAACATAGATTATGCATGACAAACATAGACGAGTGCCTACAGCACTATCTTGGATAAGACAGCTACTGACAGCCCTTGGCTAGAACAAATATTGTCTGATTTTACCAGTGTTGTATACGCCCCAAGTACAGTACGTTTGATAAGGACAGGGGTGCATCTTTTGGTCCATAAGACTTGGTCTTTACCAGGATTCTGACATGGGCAACAAAGAAGCATTTCCTACATTTAGAAAATTGTGCTAGTAGACCGGTGGTTAAGGGCTTTCGGTAGGAAAAAATTTAGGAAGTCAAACTAGCAAATAAGGCAAGATTGGGACCCTGAAAGACCGCGAAATGATGGATCGGTTAAATTATGAAAGGTTAGACAATTTACTAATCTCTTCGTGACCAGTTTCTTCTTAGGCTCAAATGAGACTGCCGTGTGCATTATGGGACACAACATTTCAGTATGTTGCTGAGAATCACGTTTGTGACGTAGACAAACCTAACCACGCCAGTGCCCGCGTCGCTCATCGCTAGAGAAATGGAATAGTCGTAACCATTTTAAGGGGCAACAAACATTTACCCACCGCTAGGCCCAGCGCTTCCCAAATATCAGACGTGCAAATAATAAGGATATGCCTTCCCCACTTTCTCATTTACTCCCATATTTCTCGGTATTACCCTGGTCACCCATCCGTATGATTTCTTCATTTTTAGCTTACCATAGTTCGAAAAATTTATTGCGAAATACCGTTCCCTGTGGAATTCATTGCATCAACTGATGCTTCATTTATTGAAGTCTGACATCACTTACAAAACCATTATCTGCAAATTACTGACTGTTCAAACAAGTGTCCATATATACGACCAGTACCCCTCAGAGACGGGGCGTAAGAAGATGGTTAAGGATTTTTACCAGAGGACAATATGAAATCCGGAAATTACGGACTGTTCAGTTCATTATGCGCATGCATGACGATTATCTCTCAGAGACTTGGTTAGGATTGTAACAGTTACTACAGTTTAGTCTCCAAAACTTGGATCTCAGCTAACAACATTAAGTAACATTAAGGTCCGTGATAGCAGAAGGATGCCGGATTCTATGACAGCCATAACCGCGACTAACCCTCCTTGTATTGGTCTTCTCACCTCGAATTCCTTTCCCCATAGATTTCTCTACCCCTTATTTATTCTGCCAACATAAAGAATCCTGTCTTCATGCTGGGTATTGCCGGAACTAGTTTCGCTCTTCGTAGACATTTCATCAGAGAACACATTCGAGGTTCCTTTTACTCTTCCCGCCTACTCATCTTGCTTCCCAGTAACCTGCTAACGCAAACCAGGTAGACTCCTTTCCCCTAAGTACCCAACCTTGTTTCATTTATAAAAACAGATCTGTTGCCGGCACACAGATAAATTGTTTTGCCTATGCAATACACAAATCCGCATTAGTAAGTTTCAAGCAGCACCCGTTGATGAAAGCAAGACAGGGAGTTGACGATGACGGAGCCCTACGTACAGGTCTGCGTTTTACGGCATAAACTACCATCCTCCGTGTACTTGCTTATCCCCACTTTTGTTTCTTTAGTCCGTGCGAAAACCCAAATGGCTGCGACAGGTTTGCTTCAGCATCTCCGAACGTGGGGAAAACAGACCACCCCCAGCATTTGCGAAAAAAACAACGCGGAAAATTGAGGTCAGGCGGAGGAACCATGGAAAGTATCTATATGGACTCAACCATTCCTTTGTTAGAAAAAAATAAGACGCCTCTACTGGATCAGGCTGAGCCCAGCAACCAAAGCATATTCGGGCTGCGAAGGAACGAGTCACCTTCCACAATGGATATGTACGCAACCAACCCAGACCTGACCCTGCTAAAGGGGAAACCACACACCGCCCTTGTTCGCTAAATAAGCGGTTGACTACTTTGTTGGACGGTCTGGGGAAGTAGCTCATCGGACTAACCACTTATGCTCCACCACTCACCCCTCTATTTTTCAACATGCCCCTCCCAACCGCGTACCTGGCAGGCATGCTGACGTTTATAACAACTGCCGTCGTTCTTCTTCCTTAATTATTCATGCAAGCTTACTGAAACTACTATGTGGTACATGTTGCTATCCTCCTGTTCAAACACAAATTACTGGTCAAAATATTCTTATGCTTCTCCCTTCTCTTCTTTCTATGATTTCTCGTAACAAATCCTGTCTTAGCATCCAGCCCACACTGCCATCCGCGAGCCATTCAGTTTTGCCCTTTCTTGGCAACTGGAAGCAGTAAACATCGGCGATAGATCACAGGATCAGTTATACTTGACTCCCTGTAGTATGTACACCCGGCCCGTAGACCAGACGAGTTCCACAAATAGAACAGAAAGTGGTTTCATTCCCTAACCCTTGCGCTAGCCGTCTTATCAGATCACTGTAATTTGCATCTGAAAATCTGTCAAAAGTTGGAAAACAAACGCGTTACAAATAAGAACCATGCAACGTAGGACTGACTGTGCCATATACTCTTCAAGGGGAAAGCAAACGGCGTTCGTTGTGTACGTCCCGTCAAGGTAAAGCTACTTCCTGCGCATTTCAAAACAGTCGTCTGTTTATCTACTTAAGAAACGGATTGTTATTGCTGTTTCCATTTTTTGTGCAATCACCTTAACACCAGCTGAAAAACTTTCAGAATGCCCCTCTCTCTCCGCCTCTTCTCCGGGCTCATCAGTAACCACAGATGCAACGCGAACTCTCGCCGAAATCTCTACTCCATACTTTGCGCTGGTTGCCTATCCCCGTTAAGAAACTGCTATCCTGACCTGACGCTCCAGTACCTGGCCGCGCGACCCTAAGACAAGCCAAGCCACGCTGATGGCCACCCCGGGTGCTTCATCTCAAATAGACCATCACGATTGTCCAAGCAGTTACTATCACTACTGAAGTGCCGCGCAACCCCCTAACCTCGAATCCCGCACCGCCAAAAAACACCATAATCTCCAGCATCAAACAAGGACAACACAGGTCTTTCATGGCAAGTGTATTCAAGGATTGATTGTAATTCTTACAAGTACCCGTCTACTTCCCGCCACACATCAAAATCCGCCACCGGCCGCATAGGTCTAGTGATCATTTTTGTCAGTTCAATATTCTATCCGTCTAATACTCTTCATATATTTTCTTCCCGTAAATTGTTTGACGCAACCTTTAATGTTTCCCACTGTTTAATCTTAAGCGTTACTTTCACAATTGAATGTTGCCAATTACCATTCTCCATCCACCTCGTATGATATCCAGTGTGGTTTTAATCTTCTCCGTCTCGTTATTGCACCCATAATGACCTTCATATTTGCCGTACAACCCTCCTTATTTTTGAGGAACCCGGTCATGTGACAACGCCCGCCATTGCTCCTCCGGCAAATTTTGCGCCAGCGATGCGCATTTTTAATGCATTTAAACATCGATAGACTGGCAGTGCACGACTGATAATCAGCCCCAGAAAGTGTTGGTGACGGATTATCTAGCTCTGATTTAAAGGCTCGAAATCCTCGTGTTTAGCCTGTGACACAGCGGGTTTTGTTCATGAGGGCACAGACACCGCGTCTTCATGACCACCTTTTTGTTTTCCGTGTCTACTGCGCCATCTTTGCGTAAATTTGATCTTGCCTTTTGCACGCCTCTCGAATTTTGGGAAATGTGCATATTATTGTTATAAGAAGAGGCGATGAAAATGTAACGAAGCTATGCAATGTGCGGAGGTGTTGTTCCCAAATAAAGTTCTTTGCCAGTCCAGGTGTATAAGTAAATTTCAGTTCGGTGCAACAATGGAAGAGGAGTTAAGAAAAGAGTATCCACTGGTCGGCAGAGGTCAAAATGGATCCAAGGAAGTGTCAGGCACAGAAGCAGCAGCAAATCTTTGGACTGATAAATAGTCACCACGGCCCAGACCAGAAGGTAGAGCTAGATCCAACAAGAGGGAGAATTACTGAGATGTATGCAAGATATCTGATGGCTTAATGTGTCATTTACTCGTTCCCGCAACGATGTTTTCGTTAAACGGGTAAAAGGGACTTTGGAAATTATTCAGAGGAGGCGGATACATGAAGACGCACATGCTTAAAGAACCCGAGTGAGTGCTGACCATAACGGTTATTCTAAGCGGGGCTGACCCAACGCTGAACACTGAAGCTGAAAAACACCTTTATGAGGCGAACACAGGTTCACTTCACCATCCTAGCTACGCCCCATGTCATTTCCGCTGAGCTGTCCACCCGGAATTTGCGGACAAGAATGTGGATCTTACCATGCACAGCAGCATAAGGAATTACCTGAAGGTGCGCTGGACGGAAGCAGCTCAAATGAAAAAACATGGAAAACCGACACTAAAAATATAAAACGTGCCAAATCTTGCCGGGCCCTGCTTTGTCGAGATCAGTGTTTTCCTTTTTTAACGACATCCCCATCCCTGGTTTAGTTCAAAGTTTGTTCTAATGACGTGATGACGGAAATCCACTCAGTGAAACGAAGACCCACTGATTCTTATTTATCTGCTTCCCTGAACGAGAGCAATGAAAAAGAGGGGGATAACAGGGAGCTATTCTGGAGACGAAAAACGATTACGACCGATAGAAAATAATTCAAACAGTATGCTCACAATGAAATATCTTGCACAGTGCAATCTTCCAACGTTTTCCCATCCGCTCAAGTCAAACCATGACATAAAATCTTTTGGAATCGCCTACACGCGGCTATCAGCTTTCAACTGTGTGGATGTTTTTTCCTCTCCGGTTGCACATCGGTGGCTTCCAGCCGCTTTTGTAAATTCTACATTCGCCTAGGCCCAGGACAGAAAAATTCAAAATAAATGGTCACCCTGCACCGCCTTAAATAGAAATTCTTGTACTGCAAACTTGATACCCCAAAACAATGGAGCATACCCAGGTCTTGCTGCCAAACAACCTTTAATACAAGGTGAATTCTCCTTTGTAATCTCTTGTAAGAAACGAAGGGCCTGAGACTTTGTTGCTGTCAATAAGGCTAGAGCCTAAATCAAATAACGAGTTCCGCGTCTCCCCAAAATAATTTACTCAATACATCCACCACATCCATGAGCACACATGTCATCATTTCTAAGCCAAATTCACGGTCTTTAAGTTCATTTTCCTAATCCATGACAATATGCGTTATCACTCCTAACCTGCCTTGAGCCAGGGTCATATAGATAATCCACTTGCATTTTCATCTACCCGAAAGATATTGTGACATATTTATTTAAAGTAAAACTCGCCTCCTACTATAAACCAGACCGCTATAACCCATCTATCTATAGCCTTAAGTTATGAACGTTCTTGTGCTCATGTTTAACTTACTCGACCCCAGCCTCAATGTTATCACTTCTTCATAAAGAACGATCAATGTTGTTACCCGTTTCCACAAAATGGCTCGAAGTAGTATCCCCTCCATAGGAAAACCCGTTTATCATACCCAGGCTACCTTGCGAATCGTGGACAGAAAGACTGAAATCGAAGTAACATTCTTCCCATTGGGCC
>LUCM01005756.1:0-12091 GCA_008360955.1 Fasciolopsis buskii
GAGGGCCGTGGCAAAGTAGATGGTGATGTGCTGTTTAAGTCAACACTTGTCCGTGGCTGTGATTAAGCGGCAGGGACCGGTCTGGATACCAAGCTTCTAGCACTGAAGGACAGCTTGGGGGAATTTATGTCTTGTGGAACCGTTTTTGGGTTCTCACTTGCATACAGTCTGAGAGCTTCCCTTTGTATAGGAGTTTCATCAGGGGAAATTTTTTAGACCTGAACGGGTTAGATGAGGCTATCTTGGCTTCGCTCCTCAAAAACTGCGCTTCAGCAGCGGAGCTAAGAAACTGGAACAATACTGGATATGAGCTGCTTAATATTCATCCGCGCAGTCTTAAACAGTGTCAAGGATGTTCTGTCATATTGCAAGTAAAGAGGACAGTAATTTTAAACGAATTTAGTGGAATTCGGTCAAGAACATTATAAAAAACAGCACTATACTGTCTTAGGTTTTGCTGCCTAATTTCTGAGGGTATTGAGTCAATAGCCTGACGGACACTAGCGAGATGTCCGCGTAGTGGGATCATAGTTAGGTGAGAGGAAGCAGCTTTCTGATCAGTCTTTCTACCTGTAAAATTTTGTTTTTCTCGTGAATTGTTTGCTCTAATTCTCGCTCTTTATTAATCTCCACAGACACTTCTGTGAAACTAGCAATTCACGCCGGAGGCCGGCGGATGGTTTGTGAGGGTATGGGCGCAGTGCGCCTAACAGCTACGATCGTGATACGTTTGGGCCTAGAGACCGCCATTTCGACATAATGGAACGATGTGTATAGCTTTATAGTTGTGCGATAAAGTATGCACCCAGGGCCTGCCAATAGTCATGTCCAATCGTAGAGAGGAAACTGGGAGAGGGGTCTTTGACCAATCTAATAAGGCGGTATCTAAACTGAGATTGTATCAACAGTAGTATAATGGTTGTCAAAGATTATTCAAAACACAGCCCAATAGAAAAATCATCCCGATAATTTATGTGAAGAAGAACGGTTTTATCTACGTTAAAAAACGATTTTAAGCAATGGGTAATTATTAGAGACTTTAAAAACTCGCTAATTCCGACGGCCGCTACGAAGGATGGTCGGAAACTGCGGAAATACAACGATACGGCAAAACCACAGTTTATATGTCGCGTTGATTTTGGGCGACTAGGCAATGTCAATAACTGACTGGAATGGTGAACAAAACATGAGTAAATAGTCCACCGGGTGCAATTATTCGTGAAAAGAGCTAGATAGGTCAAAAGTGCTGGCGGTGTACAATATAGTGGCGTTTGATAGAACGAGGTTTCGAAGCTATAAGTGTCACAGTTAAAGTTCAGATGGAAAATCAGTAGAATTGTAACACGGGGATCGGGTCCAAGAAGTTGTCCAGAAAACTGTGGCAAATTTTTCTGACTAGGAGAAGGCTCCAAACGTGTCATGACTAAAACAAAAACATCCTAGTTGACTAAAAACCAGGAAAGGCAACTCACTGCGAGGGGTGGTGTAACGCAATTAAATAGCGACACGCTGTACCAAGCTTTTTGGGATTGGGATTAATTTTAGCCTCCATGTTGTTCAAAAAGGAGATAATCCTGGAACTTTACCTCCCACCGATTAAACATGATTTTGGAGGGTGACGAGCTTTCGTTTAAGGTCATTGGTTTTCCTGCTGGCTATGTCCCTCACATCAAAGACAGTCACCAAACAGGAGGCAACTCCGTGAAAGACATTTGTTGCACGATGTACCAAATTTTGCAACCGTACGCGAAGCCCGCTTCCGTGTGCGGACCTCGAAATGGGTGCTGCGGGTTTTTGCATTTTTGTCTGTCCATTATTGCCCGTAGGACTGGGGTGGAGACAACGTGTAATAGGATGAAATACATAAAAAGAGAATAAAGAAAAAGGGTCTACTGTGGAGTTATGTCCAAGAACATGATTGTGGTTGCTTCGGGAGGTATATCAAAATATGGGGAAACCCATTACCTTATGATGCAAAAGGTGTAGATAATTTCTCTGAATGAGATCAGGGTCTTCATATGTCATATACTTGAGCATAACAAAGCTATATTTGTAAGGGGTCCCGTCTGCAAAATAGCCTCAACGGGACGCAGAGTGTTACACTAAGTAGATTGTGTCTACAGAATCGGCTTAAAGGTAGACCGCGTTAACGTGGGCAGCCGTAAAAACGGACGTGTTACAGTAATGGAAACACGAATTTGGAACAAAGAAAAGCAAACGGAGCAGCATTACATAGCTGGAGCATTGGAAACGTATGGGAAAAACATTAATCGGAACGAGAAAACTTGTTTTATAGCGTTATGGCGTTTAGGTTTAGAGCAAGCCAGGATGGAGTTCTGCCAGCCTAAGCCTAGCTACAATATCAACAATACTGTTAGGAACTGAGGAACTGAAACTTATGCAGATTCCTCTGAATAAGAAAGAGGCTTTGTTCTTACTAAAAATGCAAGAATGAGAGCCTAGCTGATGAAAAAACCCAGGATGAAAACTCACAGCGAGTTGCGGTATGCCACTGGACGCCCAACAGGCACGCCAATGGTGCGCCGAAATTATGAAAAGAATAAAACAGTAAATGGACGGAAATCATCACAGGAAATCAGATTTTGGTGACCCCACTGGAGATGCCTTCTCGTTCACTGCCAATGCTAATGTATGCGCAACCCTCATGGGCTTCTGATTCTTCGACTCTGTGGCAGACCCGGATATATTCATCCATCCGCTGACCTTCTAGCCAAAAATGTCTCCTTGAACGATCCCGTTCCTTTGTCCTCACTGCGCTGCCGGTTGAGAGAAACAGGTTTAATTCGACTTGAGAGATCATGGAAGCATAGATATACTTTGTCGTGCTTAACGTTCGCACACATTGCATGGTACCAATGTCCCCAGCGGCTGCATTGAATCCAGCCATTCTAGTCCTTAGTGGGACTTTTATTAAGCCCGATAACGGGATCTTCCTGATTGCACGCCGCACAGATTTCTTTCTTAACCGTTGCGTGTCCTGGGCTCATTCCTGATTTTTCAGCGTTTTGTACGAGAAAGCTGTCATACTGCGGTATTTGGTATTTTAGACGCAGATTCTTAGCCGGTCTCATCTTGTGTCTACTTTGTCATCTCGTGTTCGAAAAGGAGCTGACCAACGGAACTCTGCTGACTTAATCTGCGATATCCATGAGTTACTAAAAACATCCACTATCCCTGTTTCTAAAGTTGCTAAGGCATTGCTTATATGCTTCACCACGTTCCTCACCCCATGTAATTGTTCGCTTTCAATGAGAACTAGTGTATTATCTGGTGAATCTAATCCATGCACACGTCCATGAGTGCTTCTCAGCGACCGGGACGAATATTTTTAAGATACTGAATAATGAGGCGAGATATTGCCAGCATGTGGCCAAATAACAGAAGACATAAACGTTGAATGGCGCGTGAATACCTTGGTTGAATACACTCGCCGACCAAAGCTCTATACGCACGGACGTAGTGTACATGCCCTTCCACTGGGTCGACTTGACTGCATACGCCCTGAACGGTCCTCCAAAGCCCCACGTTCAAGTAAGACTTCAGCTTCAAAATCAACCGCCGTATCCCACCAACCCGGAGGTATCTGTGAGGGTGGAAACCAAGAGTTGGTCAAACCTCTGAAGTCTCAATTACTCTAACTAATCCGTTCTCATTATTATACATTTAAATACGTCCACCATAGGAGAAATCGCCAACAAACTCTGCTCAAGATACTTATTGTCTACTTCCAAGTGATTTACTGTGAGGGTTCCTTAGGACTGCAATCAGTTCTCTGTGTGCAGCCCACATATATCATAGAAGTCATTGTGCGCAATAAAATAGCACTTGTTTCCGGGTTGCGGCGAGAAATGGCGGCAAAGAATTTTTCAAAGTGTCCCCAGTCAAATGGAAACACCAAGGAGCGTATGCGCGGTTGCATCCCTAGTTTACTATACATGGAATGGTCCAATAACTGTGAGGCCCTGCAGCCCATAACTCTCCAGACGTGAAATCGACAAAAGATAAATGTGGCGTAGGTCTATATGCCCCGAATATGTTCTACTGCGCAACACTGCGGTCAAAATCATAGTGCAGAAGTTGGCCGTTGCAGGTAATTACTCCTGCATTCTGCCGATGGCATGGGTTTAACTAACTGCACATTCTTTCAGCGATAGTTCGCAGAAAAACAACCTACGTGGCCGCTTTCATACGCCAGCATAACGTGTCACAGAACATAACCCCAGTAGCTCACCTAATGCGTTGTGTCGGCCAAAATTACGTCGGCGTATTTATTCACCAGCTGCAGTGCCCGATGTGGAACATAAAGTATGTACCTAACGACATCTTCCTTCAAAATATACAAAATACCCTGGCGCTCTAAAGCTTGTTTCACCAAAGCTACGTAATCACCCACCTTCATGCACTGAAGCTTATTTTACAAAACTGTTCCTATCGCGGATAGCAAGAGCCGGTGAACTTTGCACACGAATGACGACAAACTTCCCAATCAATTCAGAAAATGCCTTTCTTGTTCCGCCATTAGCCTGCTATTCCGTACGTGAACTCAAGGGTCTAGTAACTATGTACCGTGGTCATGGAGCGTAAAATAAGTCAATACATGGAACCGTCTATCCACTGCGCGAAAATTCACGAACGCTGAGCATTTCGCATTGCTAAGGCTGCAAGAAATTATTTGACCAAGTAAAAAGTTGCAGAACATAGGGCGCTGAGCCGCGCGAATTGTCAACGCAACAAACATTTAACTCTGTAGTAAGGGAACGTCGTGGAAGAAGCACCCGGCTGAATGGACAGCCAACTTGCTGCTCCCTGGCCCGTAAAAACAGAACGGAAACGTGCGCTTCTGCAAAAGAAATTCATTTTAGTGAACTCTAAAACTGTCACAGGTTCAACAAACACAATGCAGAAACGAAACGAAATTTTCCACACATGCAACCTTATTCGTTGAGCCAGTCACTGTACGCGACAGACGGCAGCCAGAAAAACATGAAGCTCACGAATGTGTATGCACTGGGGAGACCATCAAAACAAAATGAAATATACACGATGTGTGCATCGTTCGAAATTGTCAAAAGTTCTGATTTTTGACATAGGTTTTGTTTCAAATAAGTCACCACTGTGATACCTTGATCGCCATACAAATTTTGGGAACGATTAATGGTTCATGCTTTTGGTTTAACAGTGCTTCAAATGGAAATTAAATTAAACACATTGAATTCACTTTATGCGGGAAAACGTTGAGCGGTGTAATGTGCACATTTTACTGGCTCTTTTACGAGAAGTAAGATCATATGCATTTTTGCTGAATCTCCGCTTTTTGGTCACTATTTCGTGTAGCCCGTCCTGGTCCTCAAGTCTGTAGAGCTTGTTATTGCCAAATAGTTTCTCCGTTTTCGACGTCAGCCAAAAATGCCACCCGCATCGTGTTCCTATCTCAACACCGGCAGTGGAAAACATGTGATGCTAGGCACTGAGTGGAAAGTCTGCGAAATATGGACGCATCGGAAATGCTTGGAGATTAACGCGGGAGTTTGCCTGCTGTATTGCCAGAACAATTGGGCAGGATGGGAGTTTGGCCAGAGCAGGAGGGCCGATCTAGCCAGCTTCCGGGAGGGCAGGAAGAACGAAGAGACAAGGTTGAAATCTGTGCACCTGCGTTCTCAAGCCTGGGGAGATGGCAAAACACCGAAGTTAGATTAGGCGTGGTCATCCTCAAAGGTAACTAGCTACCAAGGGCATGCGAATTCGGAGGTAGTAAATGAACGCCAGTATGGTTGTCCAGCCACAAGTTCCGCCGCATTCGTCAGGCCCACTACATCAGAAGAGTGATTAAAAAACAAGCTGAAACCGAAGCCACAAGCAGGTCAAAGAACTAGATGCAAGAAGCCAGCGTACACACTGGGGACAAGGTGGGCCTGAAATTCCGTGACTTGGAGAAACAGATTAAGGACCTTCAGCTTCGACTCCATTCGATGATACGCTTCTCGAAGGCCGATCCCAAACAACGAGGAGCAGTTCATTTGGAAACCGAAACCCAGGGCTGAACTGAGCCGCAGGCGAGTAACGGATATCATCCACATGGCGGGAATTCCACCTTCCGCGGGAGTAAATAGAGCGAACTGAGTGGGCACCCACTAGTCCAACTTGTCTCCCAAAGAGGAAGATGCATAAAGACTAATGGCTGAAATAAGAAATTAGACAACCAGTGACTGGCCACCGGAAGGCCCAAAATTCTTAGCCCGTGTGACCGGTAGACAATACCATGTAGTACCCGATGGCTCAGGTAAGAACAAATGGGTTGCAAGCCGCGCATTACATGCTAGGGGAGCTAGGGGTAAAATGCACACTGCCCCAAAGCGAAAGCAAGAGGGAAAGCGCCCCTCCTCCCGAAGTTTTTGCATACCAACGGCAATCGTTCGGCCCACCGCACCAGAGGTAAGAGCAATCGAATTTTTTGTGGAAGATGAAGGCTATCATAGCTGTCTGCCCGGGGGACAAAGAGGAGGGAATCCCGAAATGCAGATGCCTTGTGGGAGGGCCGTCACCGCAAAGGCCACGAGGGGCTGTTGTGCATGTAACAGTGCTGGGAATAAATTAAATTGATCCCGGTAATCAAAACTTAGAAAGGTGGGAGTTGGTGGGATATGATCTAAAAAGCTTACGTTTATGGTTAAACTGGCAAAATTTGCCAAGTAGCAACCAGAAAGGTGTTACTTCTATGTGCAGTCAAAAAGCTCCTTTATAAGTGTTGGTGGTCCGTCAAAGGTTAGTGGCCAGGTCGTCGCAGGCGACTACAGCAAATCAGGTGCACTGGTTGGGCACTTCAGTAGCTTCCACAAGGCTGAAACGAGTAACCGCGGAGCTTTGGTGCTAGATAACTCATCGCAGTTAATTAGGGACCTCTCGGGACCAGATGATATTCGTCTGGCCATCCTCACGCTGTTATCTGGCATAATCGCTGGTCGGACGTGCGACTTATTCCAAGACGGCAAAAGACAAGGCGGAACAACAAAGGACTGGAGCGGTACATAGGTTGTGGCTATGCATAAAGGGATGACCCAGCTCCGTCATGGAATCCTCAGGCCAGTCAGCCGCACCAGCATTCTGTTTGAGGTAACTGATTAGTTAATCGTGGTCCATATCCCCCAAAACTTACCTGAGCACGCCGTGCTGTGCATCACCCGGCAAGGCTTCGTGAGAAATGTTTTTCTCACCAACCTTTTGTGCTTCTTGGATGACGGAAAACCCTCCAGTTTAGCCTTTTGTCAATTTTGTTATCTGCAAACTATACAAGCGACAGCTCCCTTCTAAGCATCGCAGTACCGCCTTGAGTCACTGACGGCGAAACACTCCATATCCCCCCTGGTGGATACTTGTTTTTAATTTCCTCTTCAGTTTCCCCCATTGCCGTAATTCTCCGGTTTTCCCTCACCCTATAACCCTTTGTATTATCCTGAGCCAAAATGGATACCTGAACTCCTGACCCGAACGCATTCATCAGGTTATCTAAGGCTCAAGCTTTGGCTCATCCCCCTATTTCTAATCAGCCTATGCTTTCCATACCAACTCACCTGAGGGCAAAGAGAACAGAATACACTAGTGTGTTATGGACAATAGCTTAGATTAGCCATCTCTGACTGCTGGGTGAATGGAACCACCCAAACCATTTTAAGTGTGGTTTGCCCTCTGGCACACCACTATGCCCAACGCTGTCCAACTTACAGACGTGCCAGTATCATGAATATTTCCCCCCATTTTTCCTTCAGTCACACTATTTTCGGCCCTTTTATTTGTCTATTTATATTTTTTGCCACTGACCATAACCCCTCAGCCGGAACACCTACAGACTTCCGTTTCCCCCCACTATTTCAGACTGTCTACGTGCACCTCGAACATCACTCCAAGCTGATCAATGAGATCTACTTTTCAGGCCGTGCTGAAACAGAACAATGATGTCATTCAGCAGGATTCGTCGATGACAACATACGGCTTCTACTACAAGTCCGTCAAATATGGATTCCAACGGCAACTTGCCACGAGCAGCCAAATTTTACACACTAAATAGCATGCATTGTCGCAGCAAACATGCCCATAAAATTAACGGTGGACATTTGCTTTACATTTGCTTTTTATTTTTACTTTCTTTAATAATGAAATAACTGTACATCATTTTTCAGGAAGGGAGCCGCGGCCAACAAATGGCCGCCAAGTCGGGGAGTAGACTGGTGGCGGAAGGATTCGAGCGCGCGACCTTCACGTAGAAGCTGCACGACCTCATCCGCTTGGCCACAGCCGGCCACCCACATGTAAACCACGCATAAACCCCACCGCTTAATTATTGCCGAAAATCCGGATAACTTTTATAATTCCGTCTCTGGGTACTGACCTCGACGTGACTGGCAAAAATCTGATCCCCAATTAAAGGAGTCAAAAAGACGGAACCCCTCTTTACATTGCCATTGGATACTTCATTCAGCGTTCTTTGTATCACCCTTCGTCTTCCTCTCCCATTTGTTGTCTGGAAGTGCCTTAAAGCAATATTTCTCCGTTGTCCGCATCATTATTTTGCACTACTGCACACATCCTAAGAGATTTTGCTCATTACCTTGGTTACAGAAGCTACCGTACAATGCGTGACCTTTAGTTTCCATCCCCATTATGGTGTTACTCATTCAATGTTCTCTTCCGTGCTTCCCTGTAGTCTACTTAGCCAGGTTTGCAAAGTTTCTTTCCGTAACTCATGACTCACTGATTTCATTTGTTGCATATGAATTCCCACAGAAATCGTTTAAACTTGTTACATTTTAAACAGTTCGGCTATGCCTTGACATCTTACACTGTCCCCCAAACAAATTTTGCGACTGCGATACGCACTACTAATGTATCTAAATGCTTAGCAATGTGGTGCACATTACTTATGTTGACCTGCCGGTAACCAAGTGTAATCCGAACTTGTCCGACCTTGTGACCCTGTCTTCGAGCTTTGCACCCCAAAAGGTTGTGTCATACTTTTGTGACGCTTAATCATGCAACCAAGCACGTCCCTCGAAGTTTTCGCGAAATACACCTTACACCAAACCACTGGAAATTTGATATGGTTAAAATATATTATCGTGGCTTAATCAAGGAACCTGATCCAATGAATCACCGCGCACTCCCAACCGATTAAGAATCGTTTAATATCCGGGGGTAGTTGTAGCGGAGGATGAAAGCCTGCTTTGCTGGTAGGACATTTTAAGTTAGGATAAGGTCCAGATGGACAGCCAAGCTTGAAATCAGGGGCGTCGTTCCGCAATAATCGTTGGTACAACCACTCCATCCTGTTCCGTATCAACAGCCTGGTGTCGGCCTTGAAGCCATCCAGCTGCTTGTTCGTTGACGATGCCAATCCAGTAGGTTCTGTCGGCAGAGAAGGCATCAGCAAATGCATAGGAGTTGTCCCTGATAAGGCTGGCAAGTGCCGTCCTTCACTAAACGACAGAACATTGTCTGTTGTTCCGAAACACCAAGGGAGTCACAGTGCCATTTCACTGGAGATTGTTTACTGTGAAGGCCGTTGGCAGCATGAAGGACCTCGGGATAACCACCACTTAAGACTATAAATGGACGGACCAGTGTGTTATGGCAACTCAAAAGGCCGGAGATGAACCACCCAAACTGAAGTCAGCCTTGTCCGGCAGACTTCACATGACTATAGAAGGCCGTAGCAAGACCTCCCCAGGAACACCATGTACAGGCATGGTCTAACTTTCGAAAAAGGGCACCACTTGCCTTGAACGGATGCAACAATTATGTAAGAGAGCGGTAGAAAATGAGGGTGGAAAGTCACGTTACGAGCAACTGTGTGACTTAGATCTACTGTGGTGGATGGGAAGGAGAACCAAAGAGAAGGAGACACCAAGGGGACATGAAGGAGACCTTTAAAATTGTGACCGTCCTGTCGGTTCTCGGCCCAGGCGACCTTTACAGCAAGACGTAGAATCTTGCACGTGATCACAAGATGACTTTTGCGAAACCACGAAACGGGCTGTCTTTAATGCAGCAATTCTGCAGTGATAGGGTCGAAAATGCATGGGAACTGGTAACTATGCAGAGCGCGGCCCCCTTTGAACAAGCCCTAAAACGAAATTGAGAGGCAACATGCCCCGCGGTAAGTCAGACGCGAATAAATCTTTAGTGGGTTTCGACTGCCTTTTCTACATTCCCGATTTGAACTGCAAACCCTTGGGCCTTGCGGTATCTCTCGCTGTCAAGGTAATATGGGCTGCTCTGTTTTCTGTTTCTTCCAGCGAGACCCATCGAACTGGACCTGACAGAGGTGGATGCTCCACTGGAATGCACATCATCGGAAGGATTCTGGACATTTAAATGGCGGTGTCCAAAACTTGCCCAGAGCAATCTGAACTGAACTGAACTGAATTGACCTTGGGATCGCCGATCGGTACTCCGGTTATCCCGAGTTCCAGTGTGCTTCTTGCCCGGAAGTCTTGGAGTATTCAGATTACTTTGGTAACGAGAAATGTGGCACAAGAAAAGAGAGAAGAAAAATAACAGCGAAGTGAAGTTCCCCTTTCTCACGGATGATGATGGGCCGGTTACGATCGATGAGGCAGAGCTCGAGAATGAACTCATCAGCATTCTAGGCGATGATGCTTCCGGCGGCCAAACTAATGGGTCTCGTCCTAGGGAAGCAACTCATAGGGTGCATTCAAAACCGTTGCTTAAGGATATTTCTTCAGATGCTGGAATTGTTGGAGTAAGTTTAGGCGTTTTGCATTTGTCCCTAATAGAGCCCACTCTTAACTTTGCGTATTTGCTCTCTTATTGTCCGTGACAAATGTAGCAAGGCTAAAATTGTGTAATTATTGCCTTTTTCAATTGCCAAAAGCTGCGTTCTTGCTTTTAATAATTAACGCCATAATAGGGTTAACAAATTTGCTGCCGTCTGACCTTTGTTTATTAACCTACCGTTTCGTGTCCAAAGTGGGCGCTATAACAGAAAGTTAGAAATTTCCAAAAAGAACAAGTATGTAACATGACTGTTTTGCTTTTTTGCTAATTGTGTCTCTAGCCACACTAGTCCCCACCGCAATCCTGAACGGGTCACTGACTTTCCATGGACTAGATAGCTCATCCAAAGTCGAGCCAGGTCAGCTCAGGTCACAGGACTTCTAAGCTTTCCCTGTTTACTTTCAGTTTCTTTCATTGGGAGATTTTGGTACTTCTAAAGCCAGGTAACCCGGTTGATTTTAATGGGTGCCGTAATCTACAAGAAAGGTATAAAAAGCAGGACCCGTCTATGAGTGGCAATCACCAGTGAGGCTCTCCAGCTACTAAGGGTTGGGATGTGCCATATATGGTGTTTGACTAGTAAAGAAGATGATAGTGTTTGGTGGTTTCAATCAGGGAATGCTTCGTCCCATCACCCGTCTGATCTGTATCCGAATTAGTCAGCCTCTATGGCCACCACTCCCTTGGACGCTAATTTTTTTCAGTTATTAATAATGTGGTACGTAAAAAATATTCCTATTCCCCTGTTGGATCTTTTTCATCAGCTTATGCTCTCGTCTTCTGAGAGCCGTCAAGGTTTGGAAACTTTCGATTGTTTGAATGCTTTCATAAGCTGACCACGTCTGTGTCGGTGACCAATCGAACGTAAGTCAAATCCAGAGCTGCTCCTAAGCCATATCTCAAAGGGCACTAATGATGTTGATTAACGTGTGGTGAACCGCCTGTAAGGATTGCTTGCCTGTGACAGTACGCAGTACTCCAAATGAGGTCGTAAAACCCTCGGAAGAGCAAACGCTCTGACATTGTAGTGGTAGCAGGTGACTTTAATGCACAAGTTGGAAAACTGAGTGGATCGGAGTCCTGTTTAGGCGGGTGAAGCGCCTTGCCCGCACAGCGAACAGACAACGGAGAAAGACTTCACCAATTCTGTGCAGACAATCATTTATTCCTATCTAGTACGAATTTCCGACACAGTTCTCGTCGCACTGCGACATGGCGCTCTGACTCGACAGTTACTTTGAGTCAGATTGACCATCTCGCAGTTAGCTACCGTTGGCTCAGT
>LUCM01005756.1:16959-37823 GCA_008360955.1 Fasciolopsis buskii
CACACACACACACACACGCACACACACACAACAGTGGGCTTATTTCGACTACTAGAACTGTAACCTGTAATTCCCCTTTGGGTTTGCAGTGAATCGTATATAATGTTCTGTATCTGCATGATTACGAATAACTGATAACGAGCGTGTTCGTCACACTGTGTTGTTTCTCAATTTGCTTTTTAGGACTATTCGCAAAACCGCTTGCTGATTGCTGCCGTTTGCCGCAACTACTGCTCATCGATAATAAGAAAATTTGAATGGAATTTTTGTAGGACGTGGATAGGTTTTTGTGACCCTAAGTGTTTGTCCCCTGAGGATACTTCTACCTATAGGTTTCTTCAGTTCAACGCGATCTACCTCGTGTGTTGCGCTGGTTCGGACCAATTCAAGTAGACTGGGTGCACAACCCACTCTGCCTCTAGTTGGTTAGTGAACATGAAGTACCCCGGAAAATATGATTATTCCCGAGAGCTTATTACCGAAACCATCCGTTGGGGTCCATAGTTCTTCACAGTTCATTTTCGGTGAGTTAAAACTACCGGTGATTCCTTTCTACCTTCTCTAGACGCTGTGGTGTTCAGATAACTTAGAAGTGACTCATCCTCTCCCGGCACAGGATGGAGTCCTGCATACAATGGTTACTGTTGCCTTCTAGCTCGACGACTTGTTAACCTTTCTCTTTCAGTCTGTCAATAGGAATCAGGGCCTAGAAGAAGCAAACCTTTCTCCCGTCCGTCATGTCTCTCTGACCTGTAGGCACGGAACTCCGCTAGTGGGAAGCTTTCAGAAGTCATTCTCACTCAGCCACGCTTCAGTGATTATGATAGAGTCTGCACTTGCAGCCTTAACTTTGAGCTCCTTTCGCTTGTTACTAAGACCATCCGCGTTTGTGTATAACACAGAGATACTTCCTCCGTCTCCTTTTTTGCCCTACCCTGATGTTTCTGTTGCTTGTTCGATGAACACTGGTAAGACGCACTAGTACACTAGGCGTTTCTTCCCACGGTTTCTATGACAATCTTAGGAAGCCTACCGGGCGCTCTCCTTTATACGCGTTTTTCATTGACTTTGATAATTTCATCTGCTGCTTCTGGATAGTTTTAAGTACCAGGCCTCTGACTTCGGCGAGTAATCCTCCGCGTGAAATTTCTGGTAGTGTTTCTCTCTGAGGCACTGGCCGTTTCAGCATCGACAGTGCTTGATTCCCTTTCATGAAGCATATGTCTAGTTTGGACCTTTGTGGTGGCAGTCTACAAAGTTCGTAATTTTTCATACTCGAGGATACTCCCGTTCGCTTTCTTTTTCTCCCTCCTTTAGGCCCTCGGTATCAGTTGGCCGTCGGGATTTGGCCAAGCAAAGACTTGAGAGAAGACCCAGATACTCGCCCATGCTTCTTGCCCTACTCTCTCCCGTTTTTATCGTAACTTGTTCCCCAGACAGAGTTATCAGGTCTTGCAGTTACTCTTTACGATGTAGCCATCCTTACGTGGTGGGTTATCTCTAGGATTGGTTCTCGATATCGCGGATTTTCAAGCTCTAAAAATGGAGTGTGGCGTTTGCGCTCTGCCATCGCGGACCATTTGTCGAGCCTAAATGTCCTCTTTATGAGTGTACGGATCGGCAGTCTCACAAGTCTAAGTATGTCCATCCGGTGTTGATGCGCCTCCCTTTTTCTTCACTTAGCCACAAGATAGATTGGCTCCGGGATACCATTAATTATCACGTTTCGGCTCCAATCATGTTGAGAATCCTGAGTATTTTTTTTGACAACTTTGTTGTTTCTGCTTTCAGGTCCTCCAGTGCAGTGATCTTAGCACTCAATTGTTCCTCGAATCGCTCGATTCTCTTAAGATGTTCACTCTGGCTCCTATAGGCTTATCTCTTGTGGTACCATCCACATTATTTGGTGGCGTTTTGTCACAGGCGTGAGTTTCTCTGTCGCTCGATGTCCGAGGTTCCTTTATTAGCTTTCGCTTGCATACTTGTGCTCAGTCGTTGCAGATCCACTTCAGATCTACGTTATCCACGTGCAAACTATAGATATGATGTTTGGAGTCGATGAAACCAACGGTCACAGGTGTCGCAGCGTATTCCTTTTAACTGAATTAAAGTGAACCGATACACTGCCGGCTATCCAGACAGTTCCTACATTCTATGAGTATCAAGGGCAGATGGAATTTGGTCACACTCTGCAGCAGTTAAATAAAAAAGCATCAAAAAGGTAGACGCAAACCGCATTAAGGCTCAATTTCCCAGTCATCCAAACGACCTTGCTTCTGAGTGAAGATCCAAGTAAGTTGCAGACTTTCCGCTGCTACTAGAACGACAGTGTAGCCATCATCATCACTGTCAGCGGTAAACAACGCAGAGCCCCACTGACTACTAATTTCCTCTCCGAGCTCCACCTTGCAGTAGAAGGAATGAATATGCGACATGAAAAAAGAGTGGACGTGCAAGAATGGTAAAAGGGATAAACATCATAATGGCCAGCACACGAAAAACACAATCCGATTGTGCAAAGACTCATATTCCAACCATTCTGCCTCGGTAAAATGTGATTACATGATCGTCACTGTTTATGTCCTAATGTATAAATCCTAGGACCCAGTGGACCTGCGCCTATGCTTCGAGTCATTGAGGAAATTCTCCCGCTATATTAACCAATACTACGAACACAGCGCTGAAGGTCTTCGCATATCTTCAGTTCTCAACGACCATGTTTCGGAGCCATAGAGCGACATCAACCTCATTGCTACTGTTTATACTCTTTTTGATCGATAACGGGATGTCACGCTAATGCCACAGATGCCTCAAGTTGGCAAATGCCAGTCGCATCTTCTCTATGCGCGAAGACGCTTCATCTGATATACGACCACCAGGTGAGATACAACTACCCAGGTAACAATCTGTCCACGTCGCTCAATTGTTCTCCTGCAAGAGCGAGGTTCGGCTCAGAGCCACTACAGTTCTGCAACAGCATTTTACACTTCAAAGGTGCACAGCACATCCCAAGCCTACATACTTTATCGTTCAGACAGTCGAGGAAAACCTGCATCGTTCTTGGGTCTTGCCTAAGTAGCATAACATTATCGGTCTATTCTGGGAAGGGCCAGTAGTGTTTCTAAAGCCATAGGACTTTTTGAGATAATTAAGAATGAAATTGAGCTAGAGTTTTAGTCACATCTTTTGAAGTTAATAGTTAGATATGCACAGGTGAAGATCTGAACATACTGTAACAGAATCTTGAAAATAAATGCAGGCAACAGCTTTGAGAAAAGCGGGAATCATTTAACTAGCTTGTGAAATTTGAGTATTTTTCTTTGAAAGGAAACGAATGTGAATGGTTCGAAATACAGAAGGAAGAAGCACGTTCAGTAGCGTTACGGTTCGTGACTAATGTGTAACTCTAGTAGTCAGATTTCTGAGGACGTGAGCCTGATAAACAACCGACCACCTGCACCGGAAATGAACGAGAAGACAGTGGCCAAGGGATTCTCTGAAGCAGGACTAAAATTTTGGGGAACACCAGTAACGTAACGGGTTGGAACTCAAAGGGTCTACTGAATGAGGGACCGAAACATCTTCGCTACGCGAACCGGATAGCAGCCGACAGCGGAAATTTTTCATAACATGTTTACATCGCACTCAGTCTGGCGAGACTAAATGAGCCGGTGCGTAATTATCGAACGTGGTCCGCCAGAAACCTTACATAAGAACTAGCGAATCAGCCGTAGACCATTGAGGTTGTAATGCGTATCGGGAGCCAGTAAAATTCCACGTTCGAGAAGAGCATGCATTTTAAAATGGTGATTTTGCAGACTTCCAAAGGGTCGAAACGGTCTTCGCGCTTTGGAATAAATGAACAATAGTATCTCCGAATCTAAGCTACCCAGCTTTATACCGTAAACAATTTTGTTTTCCGAACGCTCCTACCTGAAGCATGCAATCGTGTAATCATCTAGCCACGGGTAGTTGCCTTCATTATCTTTGCAGGTTGGCTTTTTCGTTGCTTCATTAAGATTCATCTGGCTTATTGCTAAAAGGCAAAGCGAACTAATATCCAAGTTGGCGTTTGACCACAAACACGCATGGGTATAGCTTTTTTAAGTCGCATCCTTATGCATTTTGTAGTGTGCATATCATGAACTTCTTGTTTTTTCTTAACTCTTCTAGTCCGTTGAGTTCGACGAAAACGATCCTGAGTTACTGTCAGAATTAGCAGCATTTGTCAAAGAAAGCCCACCTTCTCAGACAAGGCATGAGCACAACAATTTGCAACAAGGCAAAATCCAGTCGAATGGTATTTCCTTGTCGGAAGTTAACAGCCGCTTGGCTGCTTACCGTATGACGCTGGAAAACTTGAAAAAACAACAACCGTCGGAGGCTGCCAAAATTCGACGATACGGTAGATTGGTACAGCAGTTAGAAAACTGTGCATCCGATTTATCGAAAGGAAAACGAATAAATGCAGAAGATCTTCCACCACCGTTGCCTGCTTCACTGGCGCCTGATGCTGGTCCGACGGAGACAGGGAAGGTTTGTTTGTTCTCTACTTTTGTAGGGTAGTATGTCTTATGTTCCTGTTAGATGTTAAGTGCATGGTTGACTAGATTCTGTTACAGCTCTTGCTGAAGCTGAACGCCCGAAATGTTTC
Organism: Fasciolopsis buskii; assembly: GCA_008360955.1. Lineage (NCBI taxonomy): Eukaryota > Metazoa > Platyhelminthes > Trematoda > Plagiorchiida > Fasciolidae > Fasciolopsis > Fasciolopsis buskii. The sequence continues at coordinate 21,614 of LUCM01005756.1, forward strand.
CATGAGTACCTCGTTTCCAGACTATTGATTAGGGGTGGGTATACCAAACAGGAAAGAATGTACTTTTCCCAGACGCAACAAAGTCATATTTCAGAAGTGGGGTTGAAAAAATGGTGGGTTGGGATAGCCCAAACCATCGGTTTTCACTTTTTCAAATTGTTTTTTTTCCAGGATCTCATATGTTTTTGCTGATTACGAGTTTGGGAATTGGAGAAGTGTTCGTCGTTAGGGGTTACTGTAATGTATCAAATCCTTTATCCTATACTGTTTGAAAATGTGCAGTGTCTCACGTCGTGTTGTAATGGTGCTTACGAAATCTCAGTTTGATAGCGATATCTGAAAATACCTTATGATTGTGTTCTGAATCACTAGCCTCACTTGCTTACCTATATTTGTATGCCACTGTTTTCTGCTCGAAGATAGTTCAGCCCCATGAATCCGTGGAAATTCGCGGAAATGGGGTCGGAAATGACGTTGCAGGGACCACTTGATATTTTCATTCGTGCCTATGCCCATTATCTTTGCACCATCAGATGTAAACTAGAATGGCACCGGTTTCCGGCTAGGTTGTGGTTTTGTTGATCAGACCTTCACTCTGTCGCAAATCTCAGAAAATTGGCTCACCTTTCCCTAGATTCACGATGTCTCTCTTCCTTGACCTGAAAACGATATTGGGGTTAGTCAGTCGTACAGTTCTCTGACGGCTGTTTCTCACTGAAAGGCGTGCCAGAGAAATTCATTTCACTTTACCGGTCCCTGTATTCAAACGGCGAAAGCCGAGGTTTTGCTTACGTTGATCTTTCACCCGAGTTGACCGTAGGAAGTGGTGTCCATCACGGTTACCTTGTTTCACTGTTGCTCTCTATCCAAAATTGTCATTAAAATGATAATGAAAAATGTTCTACCCTCATATAAGAATAGTAGTGTAGATGTTCGTTCACACAGAAAATCGTCTGCCTTAGAATATGCGAATGATGTGCTAGCGAGTGAAGGTTGAAGCAAGTTTTGAATTTTCCACGATCGTCTGATCAATGATATACTCAGTTTTGGGTGCGCTTTGCGCTTTCCAGATGTAAAATGCCTTTACAAGACCGGATTGGCTCAAAACGGAACCCTTCTATTGTGGGAGATGTGGATGAAGTGGGGAGTCGAACTTATCTAGGTGGTCGTACATCAGATGTCATCGCTGCTACACGACTTCGAAACATGACCATCGAGGGCATAATATCGGCGAATACTTTCAGTGCTTGAACACTGTTATCTTCGTAGTATTGGTTAATATAGCGGGAGAATTTCCTCAATGACTCGGAGCATAGGCGCAGGTCCACTGGGTCCTAGAATTTATACATTAGGACATACACTGAGTCAGAATAGGTTAAGGTGGTTGGGGTATGTTTTCTGCAAGCTCGCGAAACGACTACCTCGTTATACACTGCTCTCTGAGGCAGGTAACGGCTAGAAGGTAGGTCGAGGTGGTCAGTCGATGACATGGAAAAAATTTGAAAACGCTAACCAAGGGACTGTTTGGTGTATATCCAGTTGGACTTTCATGTTGAGGCTTACTGAATCCCCCCGAACAATAGTTGGTGATATGACTCAATGTAGCAATCAGTGGTACTCGGCATTGTTTTCTTTGATGCATTTCTACAGTTGATTACCTTCAAGACAACCGGTGATTCTTAGTACTGGTAGCAGAATAGGTCGTTCAGTATGATCCTATAACAGTCCTTTACTTAAGATAGAGATTCTTCTTGTTTGTAAGTTTTATTAGCAAGTTACTAAAAGAGAGGTTTAATTTGAATTTGTTACATAGTCAGCTATTTGCAGTATCGCTGTCATCTGTTGAGACTTGATTGTAGCTATCGCGGCTGGCTAACGCTTTCAGACCGACATTTGGTGCTGCGAATTTTTGGGAGGTGTCTGTCGAACCCCCCTCCGCCAACGGTATTGGAAGTGCAGTCGAATATTCGACTTCTGAAGTGGGGAAAGCAGCCAGCCCCGACGATCTTCCCCTAGTTCTTCTCAAACTGAGTGTAGAAACTCTGATGAAATCACTTACCTCTTTGCTTCATGATATTTGGAACAAGGAGGGTATTCCGTTATCGTGGGGTGAGTCACTGATTGTACCCATCTTCAAGAAGGGCACACGGAGTGACTGTAGCAATCATTGTGGGATTAGTTTAATTTTGATAGTTACTAAGGTGTTAGCTTCGATAATGCTGCGTCGTTTGACACCGATTCGTGAGCGGAAGATCCGCGAACAGCAGGACGGATTTCGTCCAGGTCTTCGAAAGTTACAGGGAACGCGCCACACGCACGCATACCCACCGCCGCCCTACGATCGTAGTCTTTCTCGACTTGAAAGGCGCGTTCGACTCGGTCGATCGGACAGCACTCTTCAGTGCTCTCCCCTGGAAGGGTATGCCAGTGAAGTTCATGAACCTGTTGTGAGCATTGTACTCGCATACCTATGGTCGCATGAGGGTATACGATGAACTATCAAGTTTATTCGAAACGACTAGCGGCGTTTGACAAGGGTGTCCCACTTTTCCACTCCTGTTCAACTTCGTCATGGACGAGGTGATGGAAGATGTTCTAGGTGGTTTTCAGAATGTACGAGTCGAATTGGGAAGTGGAGGGAGGCTGTGTTACCTAGATTACGCCAACGACGTTTTGTGCCTTTTCGAGTCTGCTGACCATGCACACCGCGTACTGGACAGACTCTCGAGGTTTTTTAGCTCGGTTTGACATGTGCTTTGTACCTTCAAAGTGCAAAGTGCCGTTACGGAACTGCACGACAGTAGTGCCGAACGTGATACTAAATGGAGAGAAAAATAAGTGGAAGAATAATTGACCCGAGTGGGCTTCACTTCAGGCGCTCTCCGGAGACTTGTAGATGGGTCCTTGCAAGAACCAAGTGTTTTCTTTGAGGACCCCAATCGTTCTGCTGCTTATTGACTTTGCACATATGCAGTACACGTCGAAAATCTTACCGAGTAGCAAACAATAAATTTCATGCGGCATCGGTCGTCATTTTGTGCTATCAGGGCCGGGGTAGCCATTGCTTCGAACAGGGTGGGTAATGATAAGTGTCCGCCTGCTCAAAGTTTTCGAGCTGGATTAACGCCCCACTGCTTTGTGAGTGAGCCATTTGAGTCAAAGGCCTCGATGAGAGTTCCCAAAGAAAAAAATCCTTCTTCAGTGTGGCCAGCCGCGAAGTATTGTTCCCCCATGTACCTACAAAATGCCTGTACACCAAGTCACTCAGTTCTGCTGGTTTTAGTCGCGATCAAATCCGACTGAGTGGTTAAACGTCACTTCGGAGTTCTTGCATATTTGCTCCTGATAATGCGCATCTGTTCCGCTTTGCTCTAGCCCTCTTTTAGCTGCATATTGCTTTTGGGCCATGATTGCTTCCCAATATCTCAATGCTTGTGAGAGGGTTCATCAGGACCTAAGATGGCTCCTCGTCTTGAACAGCTCTTTCCTTAATGACTGTAAACCCTGAATTGCCTCCACCGGGGAAGTCCTCCTCTATCTTTTGCCGGTGGTTTTTCCAGCAAACCGTATGAACTAATGCGAATACCTTGCTCTCCAGCAAGTTGACTTGTCAGCGCTAGTTTTTTCGAGGGAGTTTACTATGCTCTGATTCCAAACAAACCCCCAACAGCATATGAAATATACATGAATGATGAAAAAGTGCTATACGGTTGGTTTCTGTTACTAGGCCAGTAATCGTCAATCACTTACCTCCAGATTAGTCTAATCCGCCTAAATGAGACGAAAATATTTCCACCGAACACAGGCTTTATTTAAGATCATTTCGTATCCATAGCATTAACGACTGCATGTTTGGTCATGTGCAAATAGCACTAGTCTCATCAGTTTTCCCGACTTATTAGACTGGTTAGATTCGTTTCCTAACTTTCAGTCATGCATAGCCGAAAATCGGCACCTCGGAGAAACAGGCCGATCTTTGTGTGATTGGTCTGTTTGGTATTGGTCCATGCTTCCCGGTGGTAGGCGGTCCTGTTGTCGCCTGAATCATTATCGCGTCTGATCTATGGCCTTATCTGGTCCGCTAACTCAGTCTCGATCATGGTTGTCGGTTTTCTCAAATAAACTATGATGGTCGGCAATTAGCTGGGCAACAAGTCAGCAGAAACAGGGCTGAACTGTAACATTGATTCTGTTCACCAGTCTCTCTAATCTTCTCTTGGTTTATTTTTTAACTGAAACTCAGGTCTTCCCCTCATCACTTTCCAGATTACACCTTACACTCCTCCTTTGTTTCCAAAGCACCTGTCTGTGTTATTAACATCATATTATTTACCTGTCTGCGCCTTTGCTCATCATTCACCTGCCGTCTGCCGGGTACCAAATCTGTTCCAATCGCAATTTTCAGCTCTTGATTGAAACTCCGATTTCCTTCCTTTAGTCGTTTCTTCCATGTTGTTTATGGTTCTCCATACGGTGCTTACTCTTCCAGTTTCGATTTATCTTCAGACGGTGACCATTTGTTTGTCACGCACCCCAGAAGTTTTATTGCTATGTTAGGGTAGTTCAATATTTCCAATGGCGAGTGGCTAGTATGCACCTCTGACACTTTGAAGCCGAACAGTTCACTGTGTTCAACAATTTATTTGAACTACTCAACTTCTCCATGTGTATATCCCATCGAACTGGTGACCAATACTCTAGATCTCATTCGCTCTTCTGTCTCACCTTTTTACTCAGATATTTTTCTTCTCCCCTTCTTGGCTCAACGAACCATTGTGTTGTTACATGCTCCGTCAACTTAGACCGCCAAAACCCTCCTACTCCCTCGAGCCATACTTTGGCGCTATAATTAAGCGGACTGGAATGGTTTCCTCGGGTTCTTAGCTTCCCATCCTTGGAATGATTGTTGCTTTACTTCTAATGTTTCCACGTTCTTTTCTAACTTTGCCAACGTTGTTCTTCAAGGGACGAATCTTTACGCTTCTCCAAACCATGGAAACTCGAATTCCCCTAGTGGGTTAATCACCCGCCCGATCGTGCTGTACATTTGAAGGGCTCAACACTATCGCTGGTGCCGCTCGCCCATTCCCGCCTCCCACCATCCAAGCTAAAAATCATTGAGAAAACACAAGTTGGCGAACACCACAAATCCCTTCCCCACCCATATTTGTAAATGACTAATCCAATCCTTCCTATAGTGAAAATATTTTGTCAAAATATATATATAGTGATGTAATGGCATGAGTACGAATCACTGAAAACGAGCTTGTTCGCCAACTTGTGTTTTCTCAATGTGCTCAATGGTAATTTTCAAGGAATTGAAACTAAAAATCATTGTTCTGAAGCCATACAAATAGTCAAAAAAGCACTTCATCCGCTGCAACGCGTAACGCTTGCTCTCATCCGCCAAAGGTAGTCGAACATTTTGGTCCCTTGCTAAAGCAGTCTCCCACAATTTATGCCCTTCCGATTTCTCTCCCATCCGTAATTCCCCCGGTGATTTTGCTTGTTTCTCACACGAGAAAACTGTTTTTGCTTCCCGGTTTGTCTCCAATTATTCTTTAACCAATTGTCCTACAAGTCCGGCTTCTTTCTTTCCTCCTGTCCCTCTCTTTCTATCTACGGTTAACGCTAGGAAGATCCACCATGCACTACATTCTCTGAACGTTCGCAAACCACCCGGTCCGGGCGGTATTTCACCCATCGTCCTTAAAATGTGTGCCTCTGAGTTAGCTCTTCTTTTACGTCTCCCCTTCTTTCTCTCAAAACATGTATCTTCCCGAACCCTTGGAAACGCCTTGATTTCCCCTATTCCTAAAAGTTATGTTCTTTCTGACCCAACAACTGTCGTCCGATTTTCCTCAAAGATGTTATTTTGAAAGTATTTGAGACTGTCATCCCCGACTCACTACGTTCGTTTCTCGAGCTCAGACTGCTGAGGGGTCGCCAGTGTGGATTTTGATCTCGTGGTTTAACCGGCGATCTACTGCCCCTCGTTCTCCACTGCTGGTCGACTTCACTCGACAGCCACAGAGAAACACATCTGGCCTCGCTCGAAATTTCCAAGGTTTTCGATCGAGTTTGGCACGAAGGTCTCCTGTAAAATCTTCCCACCTTTGGATTCTCCTGGGCTGTCATTTTAAACGTCAAGTTTTCTCATTAGGCGGACTATCTTTGTCCGAGTTGGTGGGCTCCTGTCGCAGCCATTTCCTATAGATGCTGGCGTTCCTCAAGGTTCAGTATTTGCGCCCACTCCCTTTTATTAATTAGTGAGCTTTTATCCACTGCCTCTAATCCAATCCACTTTTTTGCCGAAGGTGCCACTCTCCGTTGTTCTCTTTCTTGCCGCGCTCCTCGCCATGCAAGCACTAACATCGATCGTCTCCGTTTTGTTGCCAGTGCACCTGTGTATTCCAATCTGGAACATCTCTTCCTGTAGCTCCCAACAATCTTGTTACATGTAATGCTCCCGAAAGCTCTCTTTCAGTTTCCTGCAAACATCATTCATTCTCCTCGCATCTGTCCTTTGAATTACGCAAATTTTGTTTCTCTTCTTGAGTTGTCCATTAGTTCCTTATTGTTGGTCTTCCTCTGTACGTTAGCCCGCTTCTTGTGCTGCGCGCAAAGTTGATTTTCTGGTCCGCGCCAGGCATCTCCATCTCAGTTCACCTTACATTGTACGAAGCTGGAATCTGCTCCGTACTACTACAGTCGCGTGTGAGTGGGGCTTGGTCTGCTTCGCTTTCGCCTCCTGATCAGGTAAAACGAAAGACTATCTGGCTGATCAATGACTCTTCATTAAGATCTACTTGCCGGTCACTGGCCCACCATCGGGTAGTTGCTTCGCTATTCCTTTGCTACCGTTATTACTTTGGCTTTTGTTCTTCGGAACTTCCCTCAGTGTTTTCCCTTCTTGCAACCTTTTCTCGCTGTTCTCACACACAGGCAGTTAGTCACCCTTATAAAGTTTCTGTTACCAAGTGTCGTACTTATTTCTTTCAATCTTTGTGTTTTCCGCGGTCTTCAGAATTGCGGAACGCTTTCCCACTTTCTGTATTCCCACCCACTCAATATCTTTCACTCTTCAGAAACTGAATCAATAAAGTAGTTCTTACGTGAGTGTTCTCACTTCTTCCCATTATAGTATGCCTTTTGACCAAGGGGTTTGCGCTTAATACTGCATTCGGCGTTTTGTCTGGTGAAAAAATGAACGGATGTTTAGTTGATATCAGCCCCCCATAGTTTTACACTCCATATTGCCTATTACTGGTTGTCCAATCACGGCTGGACACCTGGTAGCCATAGCAACAGCGTTTTCGTCATGGTCTTTATATTGGAAACCGGTGAGGTTTTGATCCCTGGACACAGGGATCAGTTCATCATTTTCGTTGATGAATTCCCGGTCACATCTGACGGCTCAAGGAGCGGCGTCGTTCTATTTAGGTTTCCCTAAAGTGTTAATAGGATATTATCCCACCCGGGCTCATTTTATTGATTTCCCTCCTCTAATGCCCTACTTTTATCTGGGACTCGAAATTCTGACTTCACTGACAAAAATAATGCCTCGTTTCTAAATTACCTTCTTTTCCATGCTTTCTCATTTAAAGCGTGCGTATAAGTACATCTGCAAGTCCGTCGCCGTCAGTAATTGTATCCACGTCTAAGAAGCGAGTACGCTGTGATTATATTAACCATCGTGGGATCAGTTTAATTCCGATAGTTACCAAGGTCATAGGTTCGACATTACTGCGTCTCATGACGCGCATTCGCAAAAGCCTGTTTTTCTTCCTCCTTTTTCGCTTATTGTTGTCATCCTTCGCCATGATTTTGTTGGCACACTGTCTGCATTCAGGTTTGTGCAGTATTATATATATATATAATACTATATATACATTATATATATATATATATTCGGAGGAGGAAACCCACGTGAGGTTGGTGGATGATGTGGAAGAATAGGAAGAAAAATCGTATTGGGAATTTAGGTAGCTTAGATGTCTCTTGTCTCCTGGTTAGCGTCTAGAGTACTCCTCAACCAGTTGGCTGAAGACATTGAAGCTGACGGTGGTGAATCGCGAACAGTGGCAACGGTGTTATAACCTTTTGTCGAGGCGGAATGATTGAGAAACTGCGCGTCTGTGAACTTGAATTATGTATTCTATGTTGGACAATCCAGCATTTTTCTATATTCCCACTGCTATATGTCTGCTCTCTGCACACGTTGTATCTTCATTCTTTTCATAGTAATGTATAACCTGGTGAGAAAAACGTAGCAATCGATGGGGCTCACGTTGATTCTTATCTCTGTACGGTAATAAATGTTCATTATCGTTCATGGCTTTTTCCAACGTGATGCTTAACGTGGGTTCTTTGCTTTCTTGACTTTTGTCCAATCAGCCTTCCACACCAAGTGCTGCGGTCGTCAATCTGAGTCCTTTAAGGCACCGGCTTGAGGAATACCGAGTGAGTATAGTAAATTTTCGTATTGTTTGTCTTATGCCTGCTTTGTTAGCAAAATTTCTGATTTTACCCTTTTTCCCCGGTGCTCTGTTGTGTATTATTTTTTGGCCATTGAAGGATAGTGTAGATCGATTTGTTTTAGTTTCCAGTAGGGTTTTCGCATACTGGCGGATGAACAAAATTTCCCCGGAAGCACACGGCCGGTTTTGCGGTTATTACACATTCGTCAGGTATGCGTACCCGGTACTCTGTTGCCCAGACATCCTCATACTTGTGCATTCATTTCTTAGTTTCTCGCTAGAATCTCATTTGAATCATTGGGAGCTTGAATGGGCAATAAGTCCATTTAATAACCACACGGTTATTCGTCGGAACTACTTTAACCCTGTGTGATCACAGCAAACATGATTAGGGTTACACTAAGTCAACGGCATTCTGGGTCTGTTACTTCACAGCGTGTGATGCTAGCACGTTCTTTTGTGCACCTTGGGTTCAGTTTTTAGCAAAAGGAAATTTGCTCAACTTCCACTAACCTTTAATATTTTAAATAAATCAGCTTTTGGTGTTTCGTTCGTTGACCAATGGGAAACTGCGGTTGTGGCCGTTCCAAGTTTTATTTTTTCAGGTAATTGCGTTCGTCACTTCTCGTCACGTCTAATTCCCTGGCAAAAGTATGCTCCTTGGGTGACCGAAATGTCGACTGATTGCATGCTATTTTCGAGTACCATAGACTACAGTTTTTTATACAGTGTCCGGTCATTTTTAACCTGTCTGCGCATTGTTCCTGCTAATTTGTTTGCCACGTTTTTACTTGACAATTTGTTTGATTGTTCGTCTCGTATGCTTCATCAGAATCTAAGTCATCTTTATTCTTATACCTAACTACTACAAAGTCTTTTTCACCTAATTTCGAGAATTTCACCAGTCAATTCAGAACTCGTGTCCGATATTCTGACTACCATTTTCGTTCTGTTGGGCTCGTCAAGCAGTGCACTCCTCTGCATGGATCCGGATTCTGCGTACTTTAATGTGTTTATAAAAGTGGGAAGCGGAATTTCAGTCGTCCAGTTCATTTCCTCACCTGACCCCAAGCTCTCCTGTTTAATAGACCCAGGCTGCTATGGAGAATGTCCCTTCCACTGCATTCATGCACGAATTGTGTAAAAAACTGCATCAAAATAAAATGAGTTAGTGAATTTTTTTACTAGAATCCCGAGATGAAATGTGAAAAATGTTCCAAGATTTTTCGCTGCTCATCGACCAACCAAATTAGTGTGCGTTCCAAACTTCCCTGTGAACTTCGGTGTTCGTGTGCAATGATGCTTCTTCAAAAACCCTGTTGAAGAAAACTGGCCTTCTGACTTCTTCCTGTTTACTTTTTTTGCTGAAATCATACCCAGCTCAGTGAAACACTGAAAACGACTGTATCCATTTATTTTCATTGTTTCTGATGAAATTTTTATTGCTGGATCGTTTTTTTATTTACTTTGCAGTAGCAGCATGAACACTTTGTCATCCCTTAAAACATGCTGGATGAAGAGGTCACTTACTGATGTCTATTCAGTGTACTCATCGACCCCTGTTGCTCTTTAGAAGTACGAACAGTCTGTTGCCAGTTACCTTATCTGTTCGCCGCTGCATCACTTGACTTTTCGATCTTCGTTTAATATGCTAAGTTTTTCGTAAAAGTCAATTACAGAATACTTTTGGATTTAACTAGGCTCATTAAACTAGATTCATTACCATTCCCGACGTTTTTCGGCCGGGCACCCACTCATCAATCTGTTCTCCAATTCTCTCTCTCATCAATAAGCTTGCTGTATCGAAGGCACAGAAAAGCGGAAATAATAAACAGGCTCAAGCTTTGAAGGTTGCAGCAGAAATGATTGCCGAAGCAATCCCGAAAATTGAAGCAGGTCTCGAACCGTTTGATCCTGAATCTGATCTTCCACCACCTCCAGAGGAGTACGAGTTTGACGAAACTGAACCGCCGGCCGCGGACTCATCATCCACGGTAAGTACGGTCAACTGATTCAACGAAACCACTCCCTGTGGGACCAGCTGTTGATTACTTTAGTTTCGGCTATTTTTTAAATTCCATCTGCAGTTTGCCGACGAACAGGAATTGTGACCAATTTTTCCTAATTTTTAAAAATCTCTATCGTTAGATATTGGCGTCCTTGGTTGCAATCGCACAGCAGCGGGAATTATCCAACATCAGCGAAACAGTACTTTATTTGGATTCTGTGTGCACAGTCAATAGGATCGTGTGTGCTTGATTTACCTCCTGACATAAAAACTCACATGTCATTGTCTACCTACCTCTGATGAGTGATGTTAACGTATACATTTTTTCTTGTTGGCAGCAACTTTATTCCGACTGCTGTTTACATGACTACTGGTTATACATTCTGAGTAACCAATAACGCTGCCTCATCTTCCAATAGATCGTTTGTTTTTCTAGCAACACTTTTTAGTTTTTTTGTAATCCGAGCACTTGGTGAACAAGAAGGAAAAATAATAGACGACATACTAGGAAGTTTTGCTTTTGCATTTACATCGTACTCGCTTTGTGGTTTTTTTGGTCTGTTTCCGAAGTTTTTTACGGGACGCTGTTTTAACGGATAGACCATATTGCATTCGCATCACTGACTTCGTTTCAGAGCCATGTTTTGTCGTCTCTGAACAACGACAATCTTCACCCTTGGAAGTTAAAAAAACATGCCAAAACTAGATACATTAATTGCCAAGTGATTCAATGCATGTCGAATTGCTTGTGCGTGGCCGCTTAACAAGGAGATATTATCGGCGTGTTTAAAATCGAACAGGCCCTTCTTTGGGTTAGGTTTAACTACACTATCCGATAGACCATACAACATTTTCTGTGGCAAAGTTTGAATGAAGTGGGGCATAGGATAATCGTATTCCATTGGAGACGATGAAGGGTGACGAAAGTTGATAATAAGCCTTAACTCGATATGAGATAGGACGGGAAAACTTTTTAAGGACCGACACAATTCTCGAGTACACCATTTCTCAACGAACAGTGCCTTAATTCAGACCTGTCAACGGAGTCGAAGGCTTGCACAATCTTCTATCTTTTACCATTTACTTCCTTTAATAGTGAAATACCAATGCACATCATTTTTCAGGAAGGGGGTCGCGGCCAAGTGGGGAAGTTGACCGGTGGGAGGATTCGAACCTGCGACCTTCACGTCCAAACGTCACGACCTTATCCGCTTGGTCACCGCCGGCCTGCAAAGGACGACGGACGCTGGCTACCTTGATGCTATTGGAGTTAAGCTAATACCCGTGTCACTTACTCAGTTACTGCTTGAGCTCTTCCTGCATATGGGGACAACGATCGATGCCCTCCACGAAGAGGAAACTTACTCAGAATTGCTCCAAGTAGTTCTGTTTCTTCATCTTTAAGTAGAGTCGGAGAAAGGCCATCAGACTCCGGCGCTTTATAAAGTCCTAATGCACGTATTTCCTAGAGGATCTTCGTTTCAAAAGGTGAATCTGGCGAACCAAATCACAGAATGCTTGCCGGGATAATTAGGGAGAGGAGGGGTACTGACGCAGAAGAGCAGCTCAACTTTGTCTTAAAGCGCTGGGCCAGCGCAGAAGAGGTTGCTGCCAGTCGTGGATATGCGAGCCTTCAGCTTAACAGACCGTTTCTCTAACACCCAATGCTTTCTTGCCGGCAGCTCGAATGAGGTGAAATAGCTTGCGCGAGTTTCCCATGGTGAAAGCGTGTTCTATCTCTAATGCACGGTCAGAATGCCAGATCTCGCGATCTCTGTGAAGAATGGCGTTGTGTCAACGTCTCCAGTCGAGTCATGCTCATACATCACAGCGTCAAACACAGCTGTTGACAATAATACGGGAAGTCTGCAGACCTTCGGACAGTTTTTATATTAACCAACACGATTGCTGTCTGAAAAGGTCCTAATGGATATCCTACCGCGGTGACCCGCCGTCACTGGCTGGTTACCACGACTGTCCCTATGAGACCTTATATGGTTCTATGCCACTTGAAGTTTGAGAATCATGTCGGATTTTGTTGAGGTTTAAGTTGCATCGGACATATTTTCCCCTCCACCAGCTACTTGAAACGCACTTCACACATATCCTTCATACAATAATACTTTTTCCCCACTTGAAAGGCGACTTCGACTCAGTTGACGAAACAGCGTTATTCATTGCTCTTCACCGAATCTCACCGAACTTCGTGAATCTACCGAGATCGTTGTACTCGCATATTTCTGGACGCGTGAGAATACATGATGAGCTATCAGGTTTGTTCAAAACGACCCGTAGCGTTCGGCAGGTATTTCATTTTGCCATTTGTGTTTAAAATCGTTGTGGTCGGGATAATGGCGGTTTCCAGAATGTGGGTACCGATTTGGCAAATGACGAAAAGCCTTGTGGTTTTGATTGAGCCGACTACGTTGTTTGCTCGTTCGACTAGAGGGAGCGTGTGCAACGTGCACTAGACAGTCTGGCAAGAGCCGTAGTTCCATTTGGCATTTGCTTTTCACCTCTAGAGTGTAAAGTGCTATTACAAGACTGGATGTCAATAATTCCGAGCTTGATGTTGGATGCGGAAGAACCGAAAATTGTTGACCACCTCGGTTACCGGATTTTCCTGGTGGCATTGTTTATCTTATGGAGCTATGTGAGTTGTTTGTTTGCAACATTGAATACGGGTTCACGTAGTTTTACTACCTTCGGGTTTTGTTTTGCGCGCACTTCGTTGATGTTGCTGCCCCTCTCGGAACTGCTTCCGACGTACGGTCGTACCATTTGGTTGATCTGGTATTCTCGATGATTTCTTTTAGGCATACTTTGAACGGTACTGATCTAGCGCATGTGTTCGTGGCATTTGGGTTTTATAGTTCGTGAGGTTTAAACCTCCCAGCGTCGAGGATTTCGTCATTTTGCAGCCTTTTCGTTTTCGCGCCTACTTTTCCAGAAATACTGCACATTTTTTGATAGATGGGTGGTAAACTATTGTTTGGTGCTATGTTCAAATCGATTTATGTCTCGGATATTCGGGTCAGTGGCTAAGTAGTTTACGTCGTTGATGTACAATACTCCGCGGGGCTTCGGCGCACGACTCCGATTATTTTATGGGTCATGTCTCCTATCTTTGTTAAGCATCGTCGGTTCTGTTTTCTTCTTCATGTGGTTTGTGTTTTTAGCTATCCGTACAGAGCAACTGCGCTTCTATGCATCGCGTTTGTTTTTAGTCTCCTTGCAAGTTAAAGACTACAGATTTCTTATTATTTAACTATCCTGTTGATATTGAGTCTTTAGATTGCTGTCATAATCAGTCATCGCGAAAGCAGATCAAAATGTTGTGAACGGCAACTCATTCGGTAGTTGAGGTGAAAGTGCGGACCAATCAGCCGGATATGTGTAATATTGGTTATGTTTGTCTGCGAGCTTCGATTTTAGTTGTCTCTTCTAAACGTCACCAAGTTGTGTGTGATGCTCATGATAATTGATTTGCGGCAATAACGTGCCAGTTTCTGATAGGTATCCAAGTCACAACAACCACATAAGGTACAGTAGATCTTAAACATAGCTTGTTTATTTTCCCTATGTTTATCCCAACAGTCTTGTCCTTCACTACCGGAATGTCCACCTGATCCCGCTGCAAAGTCGCATGATCACGAGAATAGCGCGGCCACGGCTGTGATTGCATTGCGGAAACGGTGCCAGGAGTACAAAGTTTGTCCTTGGTCGTGTTCGTTTCCTATTTAGAAGTGTGGAAATCTGAAGCTTCAATTGATTGATCACACCGTTTTCTTTTTCCTCAAAGGAACTCACGTTTACGTTAGGTTACACTGTTTATGAATAACAAAAATTGTGCAGCATATACCAGAAAACTAAAGCCTCATCTGTTTGTGTCACAAAATGTTACCGTGGTTTGCTAACATTTCTGCTTTTTAAGACCTTACATTGCACCGTGCTACCCTAAGTTTCAAGGACGTTTTTTGATTCTCCCCTTCTCAGTAGAATGGGTACTGGAGGCTGTTCTCTTCCCACCACTCTTTTCACGATGTATTTTACTAAGTTTCCACTTTTTTATCACGAAGGAAAAGTTTGAATTCATTGGACGTGGATGAGGAACCTCGATCAGAATGTGTATCAGAGTGTGCCCAACAGTGAAGATATTTCGCAAGGATAACTTGTTGAGGTAGCGCCGGTCGTATCGAGGGGAGAGAATACAGAATGAAATTGTGAATATTCCTCACCTATGATGATAAAATATTTGTTTCCGGTACTGGATAGGACTAATCCTTTGCAATCAAGGTTGTGTGTTGGCTGCAGCAGCATCTTATCTTTTCCCGCCTGTGTAGGTCCACTCCCTGTTCCCGTTGGATATTCACTCTTTTTATATAAACGTGTAATTCTGGGGAAAGGCAGCGGTCAGTGAGGCTTGCCTTGCTGTTTAAAGCTCAACGATGATGATGATGATGATGAATCAAGGTTGTCCTGTTCAAATGGTGTTGATCAACGAACATCTGAAAGAATTTTGATTCAAGTTCAGCGCAGACTGCACCGTGAGCAATAGCATTTTTTGCCTTTTGTACTGAGAACGCCAGATCACAACGGGACTGCACCATGACGTGGTGTGACGGTTTGCCTGCCTTCATGGCCCAACGAGCTACGCAGATTGGCTTATCTCAAGCCGCAGCTTCAATCGTGCTTAGAAGGTCAATGGGTAGAGGCCTAACGAAGTAGTCTCCTGGTCCTCCAAGTTGGGGTTGATCTGTGTTAGAAGCTCAGTCGGAACAACGAACGGGAGAATCATTGACCCAAGTAGATGGGCTTCCACTTAGCTATTCCCCGCTATCTTGCGGTCAGGTTCTTTTCAGAACCAAGGGCTTTGGTTGAGAACCCTAATCGTTCTTCTGCCTAGCGGCAATACCCGTTCATCAATCCCCATGAGTTACACGCCTATAGATAATTCCATACTGCATCGGTCGTCGCGCAGGATAATCAGGACCGCGCTGCCCATTGCATCGAGCGCAGTGGGGATGGGTAGTGATAAGTATGCTACTGCTCAGAGTTCCCTCTCTTTTATTCAACCTGTCCCTTCTGTCTCCAACCCAATCTGTCTGCCCCTTCTGCCTACCCATAGTATCTCCATTGATAACACGCCCGATACTCGCAACGATTTATTGTCAAGTAGTGTAGTAGGTGGTTTTCAGTCTGTTAGCTCACATTTTCTCAAGCCTCGTTAGCCTCTGAATCTGGGTTCCTTCAATGTGCGCACTTTAATACAGGCTGGCCAACAGGCGTGTTTGGCTCGGACAGTGGACTCACTTTCGATTGATGTTTGCTGTGTGAGTGAAACACGAGTTAAGGATTAGAGTAGAGTGGAGTGATTCAACTAACTGCACCAAACGTCTCGTCAAGATATTTTCGCACTTCAGGAGACGAAGCAGCTCAAGCTGTGGGTCAACGTGGTGTAGGAATAGTGTTGAGTGAGAAGGCTGAAGCAGCCCTTTTAGAATGGATTCCAGTCAACAGTCGCTTGTGTGCCATGAGACTGCAGGGATCAGTTGGCGTCCGAAAGGATAGTAGTGTTAAGCGTAGTTTATTTGTTATCTCGGCATACGCTCCCACAGACTGCAGCACTGACATGGAGAAAGATGAGCTTTACGATAACCGCTTCGGAAGACTGAAGGCTCTAACATTGTGGTGTTGGCAGCTGATTTAATGCATAAGTTGG
>LUCM01005756.1:44310-83463 GCA_008360955.1 Fasciolopsis buskii
CGTGCTTGAAAAAGATTACTCATGGCAATGGGAATGAAAAATTGCTTTGATTTTATTTTTGATAAATATGTGATTCAATGCGAACCAGAAAATAGCGCACCATTTTTTCAACTAATTTTGTTAATCAGTCCAGTTCGATTTAGGTAGTCATAAAGTTCTATCACCATGGGTAATTGACTGCAAAGTATTGTGCACGCCACGTCTCAGAGATCATGTGGTGAAGTTCAACAAACCGTTCAGAGCCTGCCCGGTAGCGTAATGGCTAAGGCGTTCGACTCAGAATCGTTCGTCCCGGGTTCGCGTCCCAGTTCGGGCGCGGTGGATATGCACTGCTGATGATTCCTAACAAGGATGAAACAGCTGTACAGTGCTTCCATGGTTTCTTTATGGTGAGTTGAGCGATGATATCACATGGTGAATTACTTTAGACTGAGTTTAACTCACCTTCTGGTTTCCTTTACTTTCCGTATCCTTTCAATTTTCTTTTTTTTGGCAATTTTTCTCAGTAAGCGAATCACCTCCGTCCGAGTCGACAGGGTTTTATCTCACCTGTTCCCCGTGAATGCTCGCCTTCCCCAAGGTTCCGTATTCTCACTCTTATTTACTAACGTTCTCTAACATCCAATCCAGTCCACTTGTTTGCCGATGATGCCACCGTTCAATGTTCACTTTCTTATCCCACCCTCCGCCATGGAAACACCAGCATTAATCGCGACCGCAATGTCGTCAGTGTATCGCTGAACTCCGATCTTGAATATGCCGTCTCCTGGAGTTTTCTTAACCCGGTTGATTTCGATGCTTGAAACACTGACTCCCTGTTTTCCTCAAACATCATCCACATACTCCTTATCTGTCGGTTCATTCAACAAATCTGCACTCCACAGTTTCTATTCCTCTTCTTGGCTTATCTGTACTGGTCCCGTTTCATAGCTCATTTAGTTCCTGATACTGTGCGCAAAGTCGATTTTCTATTTCGCACCTGAAGTTTCTTTACTCCTTCCCACCGAAGCCCAAGTCTGCGGCGCACTCAAGTGCAGTCACATATAGGATGGGGTTTCGCCTGCTTCTCATTTGCTTGATCGGATTCAATGCAGAGGCATCCGGAGGATCAATGACTCTTCCTTAACATCCAGTCCTTCGTCGGATGGTCATTTTACTGTGACTTTTCTATCGTTACAACTTGGGATTTTGTTCTTCGGAGCTTGCTTCACCAATTCCTCTACATTTACCCTTCGTTCTCTTATCCCATACTCCGACTTACTTTATTTTTACACGACTCTTGGTAGGGGATAAGTTAGCCCCATAAACATCGCTAGTCATTGCAAATCAAGCGTTGCGGTTGGATGCCAAATCCGTGCTGGTCGCCATTCGGTTTTTTCTCCAGTAGCGGTGGCCATAAATTGGTCTTAAGCTCCACCTATCCCCTTTCTCAGTTGGCCATCAAGGCGACAACGCCACTTCAAACAGGATGCAGGACACAGCGTTTGTGAAAAGAGTTCCATGTCTGATTTCCTCAGAATGTGACTGAGCTTTTGCGGCCGATGACTTTGGCGAGAAGTGGACAGCTGTTCAACATCACCGTATTGCCTTCTTGTTTCGTTGTTACAAGTCCATTCTTTCCGGTTTGTCTTGGGGATTCGCCCTCTTGTGTCCTCAACCCGAAACGGCCAGGTTTCTCATCCGCAAGTAAGCACAGGACAGACTGCCGCATGAAAGACGCTCATCTCTGTTTAAAGGCCGATTTCACTGCGTACTCACAGTAGTTGTCGAAGCCGCGCATTATCGACCCCCGTAGTGACTCCGTCCTTCGCATGTCCTTTGGTAGCAGAATCGATCGCAGGTGTTTGAATGATGACACATTCTCGATTCGCTTGCCGTTGATGAGAATTTGTTAACTACTTAAAATTGGGAAGGTCGGAAAGGCTTTTGTTTTCTTCGTGTTGATTTCAAGACAGACTTTCGCTGGATTGGAAGTGAATCGGTCGAGTATCGCCTTCGTGTCAGTCGGGAAATCGTCAAGCACAACTGCGTCGCCCGAAAACTCCAGATCTGTGATATAAACTGATGTGCTAAGCTCAACGTTTGAGTAGCCAGTCGCTGATATTAGATTATATATCACTTGAACAAACTGGGGGAATCGGACAACTGCTTTTGAATTCCGAAGATTCCTCACCCAGTATTCGTACTCGTGCAGTTATAGGCGAACAGTAAGCCCTTGGAGTTCTTGTGAGCCTTGACAGGTATGCCATCAGCCTCTGTTAGTTCCCACAGGGACTCGCGGTTAACTGAGTCGAAAGCAGTGCAAAAATCAATAAAGCATGTTGCGTTTAGCTACTGGAACTTGTAGCGGTGTCCTAATACTCGTCTTGGTATAAATATTTGATCAACACAACCTCCCCCACGTTTAAACCCCTTGGTTGGGTCTAGTGCNCCTTCGTTCTCTTATCCCATACTCCGACTTACTTTATTTTTACACGACTCTTGGTAGGGGATAAGTTAGCCCCATAAACATCGCTAGTCATTGCAAATCAAGCGTTGCGGTTGGATGCCAAATCCGTGCTGGTCGCCATTCGGTTTTTTCTCCAGTAGCGGTGGCCATAAATTGGTCTTAAGCTCCACCTATCCCCTTTCTCAGTTGGCCATCAAGGCGACAACGCCACTTCAAACAGGATGCAGGACACAGCGTTTGTGAAAAGAGTTCCATGTCTGATTTCCTCAGAATGTGACTGAGCTTTTGCGGCCGATGACTTTGGCGAGAAGTGGACAGCTGTTCAACATCACCGTATTGCCTTCTTGTTTCGTTGTTACAAGTCCATTCTTTCCGGTTTGTCTTGGGGATTCGCCCTCTTGTGTCCTCAACCCGAAACGGCCAGGTTTCTCATCCGCAAGTAAGCACAGGACAGACTGCCGCATGAAAGACGCTCATCTCTGTTTGAAGGCCGATTTCACTGCGTACTCATAGTAGTTGTCGAAGCCGCGCATTATCGACCCCCGTAGTGACTCCGTCCTTCGCATGTCCTTTGGTAGCAGAATCGATCGCAGGTGTTTGAATGATGACACATTCTCGATTCGCTTGCCGTTGATGAGAATTTGTTAACTACTTAAAATTGGGAAGGTCGGAAAGGCTTTTGTTTTCTTCGTGTTGATTTCAAGACAGACTTTCGCTGGATTGGAAGTGAATCGGTCGAGTATCGCCTTCGTGTCAGTCGGGAAATCGTCAAGCACAACTGCGTCGCCCGAAAACTCCAGATCTGTGATATAAACTGATGTGCTAAGCTCAACGTTTGAGTAGCCAGTCGCTGATATTAGATTATATATCACTTGAACAAACTGGGGGAATCGGACAACTGTTTTTGAATTCCGAAGATTCCTCACCCAGTATTCGTACTCGTGCAGTTATAGGCGAACAGTAAGCCCTTGGAGTTCTTGTGAGCCTTGACAGGTATGCCATCAGCCTCTGTTAGTTCCCACAGGGACTCGCGGTTAACTGAGTCGAAAGCAGTGCAAAAATCAATAAAGCATGTTGCGTTTAGCTACTGGAACTTGTAGCGGTGTCCTAATACTCGTCTTGGTATAAATATTTGATCAACACAACCTCCCCCACGTTTAAACCCCTTGGTTGGGTCTAGTGCAGCGATCTTTCGCAGCGCGAAAGTAGTACACAGAAAATCGTAGTTCTCGCAGACCGTTCTGTCTCATTTATTGGGTAAGGGTAGTGGGCTGGACGTACCCCAGTCGCTTGGAAATATTTCACGTTCCCAGTTAGAGCAGAATAGCTCACGGAGCCCACTAATCAAAGGCGTTAAACACGTTTTTTGCTGAATGCTGTCCCTTCCGGCGGCTTCCCTGTTCTACTGCGGATTAACTACGTTCACAAGCCATGTGACATTTAGCGGCTCGCAGATGACATCATGTGAATCTGGTCCCACTGAAGGTGCTGGATTTGAAGTTTGATTGACAGGCTGATTAAGTTGATCAAACTTTTCTACCCATTTTTCGATTTTATGCCGTTCAAGGATGAGTTGGCCTTTGTGTCACATAAAGGCAACTCGGGTTTGTAGCGCCCATCGACAGCATGACGGACGAGCCAAAAGAACCTGCGGAAGTCAACGGTTCCTGATGTAACCTGCACTTTGTCATCCATTCCTATCCAATACCACTTGCGATTTACCTTAGCCGATCATGTGGCCGCACGTTGTAACGTGCGGTGTTCTAAGCTTCTCGACAAGCTGGATTCTTTTACTTTGGCTGAAAGCTGAAGTTGCAGAAATCCAGTCTTAGTTGTTTTGAAGTCCCCCCTAGTCCTAGTCCTTCCAATAAGCTTTTTTCAACCTTTTGAGCGTCTTCCACTGACTTTCTATCGAAACTTCGTCCGTTAGTGAACTGACGATAGCTTTTGTGCATCCTGGCGCGGCTTGAAAGGCAGGAATACACTTCCGGGCTAACCAGCGACCATTATCTAGTTCCTTCGTCTCTTCTGGAAGCCTAGTCCAAACAAAATTATACAGGGGGCAATAGCCCTATTCTGTGGCCACACTCGTCATGTCACAGTGGCATCGCTGATTCGTGGCTTTTTCTTAAGAAAAACGCTTGCTAGGCGAAAACTCACCACATTCTCGGCACTGCCGTTGCTTATCTACAGCTGCTTTTTCGGTGGATATGATCTTGCGTTATTCGCTGCTAATCGCATCTTGGCGGTCATCCCCTTATCTGTAATCCAGGTGTCCTGCTCTAGGATGGAGTTTCTCAGACCTCTAGCCATCCTCACCAATGTTCTTTTTGAATGTATTGCCTCTCTCCTGCGCTTTATCCCTTTGAAAATAGAGTCAGCAAACTAGGTTTTACGTGAACGTTCCCCACAGTCCCCTTGCAGCATGTCGTTTGACTATGCGGTTTGTCCCTTGTGCTGTAAGTCACTTTGTGGACAGTTTTTGCCGGTTGGTCGAGGGCAGCCTTCAAAAGGTACAATAATGCATGTGCAATGCAGCCGAACTGATTTTATTCCAAAAACCTAATCGTTATCAATTGTGTGAACAGACCTATAATCTGCAAATTCTAAATGTATGCGCTGAAGCCAATGGAAACAGCACTGTCGATCAAACTGATGTCTATATGCAAGTTGCTTATACGTTGCTTGCTACATTAATGCTGAAAATTTATTGTCTCTTCCGCGTCTATATAAATTGCGATTGTGGGCTCAGAATGCTTCGATAAACAGATGTCCGTGTCAGTCCCCGTGAAACGACTCAAACCATAAGTACTATTTTGTGTGTGAAACGTTAGTCAACTTTACCATCAAACTCATGGTTTGTCACGTCTGTTCTGTACTTGTTATTATCCCGCTACTCAGATAGCAGCCATTGAGGCAAGGGATTCAGGCAATCTGGATCGAGCAAAGTCACTTTTACAGGCAGCCAAAGTGATCGAAGAGGAAATCCCGAAAGTCGAATCCGGAGAGAATACGTTC
This sequence comes from Fasciolopsis buskii, assembly GCA_008360955.1. Taxonomy (NCBI): domain Eukaryota; kingdom Metazoa; phylum Platyhelminthes; class Trematoda; order Plagiorchiida; family Fasciolidae; genus Fasciolopsis; species Fasciolopsis buskii. Next base: position 49,778 of record LUCM01005756.1, read on the forward strand.
TGCATAGAAACTGATCTTCCACCCTCACCAGCAGAGTTTGAAACGAGCGCTGCTGACACCAAACCATCTCCGTCGTCTCAGCCAGTCTGGGAGCTCCCAACCGTCAAGGTGGCACAGGCAGCACACTCTTCAGCAGTAACTGTTGAAAACATTCAAGCTCGACTAGACTATTATAAGGTAATTCTGTTGTCTGAAATGCTCTTCCTCGAATTATTTATGAAAAAAAGAACGATCGCACATTTTTCTTTCTGGCGTTTCAACAGGAGCCTTTCGCAGACTTATGGATGTTTACCTGTACCCTTGCCGAACATACGTGGACGTAAGTACACAACCTAAAGTTGATTGGAGAAAAGCCAGATTGACAAAAGTGGCTTTATGACATGTAGTTTGGCATCCACCAACGTCTTCGAAACAATACTGGAGCGTGATGAGAAAATCGAGTAAGGGTTGTCCTGCTTGTGCTGGGCTCTCATAATTACACTGCATCATCTTCCATAGCCCGGACACATTTTGCCTAGGAATTGAAGAATTTCGTCATTCACAGTCGTTGAGTTTTCGCTCAGAATCGAAGTACTTACCGTAGATGTAATGCCACTGGCCTTTACGGCTCGTACCACTTATACTGTGTAGTCAAGTTGTATGAAAATGTACACGCCAAAAACAAAAACCAACCTACTGTTTGCCTTGGTCCATCGAGTTTTCGATATTTGTCCATTTCTGACAGTGCAGGCTGTAACGGCTGATTGGATAATGAGATGCCGACGAACCGCAAGCTTGTCGCAGAGTTAGAACGATCTCATATCAATCCACTGATGCTCAAGGTGAAGTTAGTGAGTTCATTTCGGCAAATCGAATGTACTTTATCCAAATACTGGACCGTATCCAGATGCAGTTGTTGGTATGTGTTATTTTTATTACTGTTCCGTTTTGCAGATTGACGATATATTAGTTACCTGTAATGACGTTTGCGGAACTTCGCCCAGGGAACCGCTTCCGCGAAAAACTGCTTTAAACACAAGACTTAGAGGACACGCGTGCCATGAACAATGAAGCACGTCTAAGATACTGATCATAAGGTCAATAACGACATCATTCTATCCAATATTCATCAGGTCTCCGTTATCGGATTTCGCACTAGTCATATTGTTCGACAAATTACAATCGTTTACACATAGAAGAATCTGTACATCGATTTGTTTGAGTATGTAATCGTATTTTTGTTAATACACAATGTTCTGCGTCTTCAGAAATAACGCATCTTCAAGTGATACATTACTGTAGAATTGTGATAAGATGCTTTTAACTAGAGTAGCTTTTATTTTCACCTACGTGACGCGAAATATCAACAATTATCCGTCCAGCTGTGCAGGTCGTAAAAGTCTTTCCATATAAGAATTGCCTCTTGATCTGACAATTAATACGGCTGATTTATCTGAAAAAAGGCCGCCGGTCAGCAACCCAACATTTATAGGCGTCTGAGTCCGTAGGCCTACTTGAGCTACAATATCACTAGCGGACGATAAACAATTTGTCAACGGTGACCCATGAGTTTCCACATCACTTCCGTGTTAAAAGTTATTCTTTAGTAATTAATCACCGGAATCAAGTGACCCGGGGAGCTGCATGAGTTCTGGAAGTGAATTCATAGTATTTACTTCATCAGATTGTCTGCAAGTTTGCACACCTCGTTCGAACGCTCGCAGATTGCTTCTGGCGTTCGCTTTTTTCTTTACTTCTAGTCTATATTATATTGGTCTGTATTAGTTGCTTTATGCGACCCAGAAACGTGGTCCCCGTGCAACGCATATGTACAAACGGGTTTAATGTTATCGTTTCTCCAGGCGTTTCTAAGATTTGGTGAAAATGCTGGACCGACAACGCTAAATGAATGAATAACTGTGACAATGTAATTAAACAATCCAGTTTTAGATCCACTCCCCGCGTTTCATTTTTCACCTCATTATCGGAAGGCAAGTACAAGTTGTCCCTCAAACCTTACCTCTACTGCTCAGATTAGTGATAGAGGGTGAATTGCTATTATCTACTTCATTGTTTTGCCTAATCCACTGATTTTTTTACTTCAGGTTACGGTGGGCCGCTTGACACCCCTCCCTTCTGTAATGGGCTGTGGCTCTCGCATTAGGCTTCTACTTTAAGCATGTCATAAAAGCCTCGAGCAGTTGCATGTGACCACTTAATATATATCCATTCCACTACTTTGGCATGTGAGCATGTTATGCACTAGATTGGTAACCGTGGTCGATTACTGTCTGGAATAGACCGACGATGTCCGTAGGGTTAAACGCTTGCCACCTCCGACGTTAGAAGTTTGAATCCTAAACCCTCTGGTGACTTAGGTGGTAAGTGGCCATTTGCTTGTTACAACACCTGACTTGTTGGGCCTTATACGGTTCTATGCCACTGCAAGTTTTAAGGACCATAGTTGCCAGTCTTGCAGTACCATGTACCTTAGCAGCTGGGAATCGTATCCCTCCAATTGTACTCTTGTTCCTTGTTTGATAAAAGAGGACGAGACAAATTGTGTGGTTACCAGACTTCACCCTCCAGTGGTCGGATCTTCTGGTTAATTGCGAGGTTCACACTCGGCATGTCCACGTATATTCTGTGCACTCAACGTCAACTATCTGGGTTGATTTTTTCCGATAGACTCTTCCGGTCTCATTAAATTTCGTTCCGTTTTTCACGAACATGTATTTACTACATGTTCATGATCGTCTACACAACTGAAATACCGTTGATGCCCCTAAGTTGCAGTAATGCATAACTCTTATGCTTATTTTATGCGACATTTGTTATTTTCTGATCGACTCGGCGTTTGTCTCTGAGGCAATCATTTAACATGCACTTGCTCATGAGTTTTGGAATCGGTCAGCGATTTTTTCCTTTTAGATCCCGTCGTTTTCAATATTTCTGTGAAGAATGCAATAGATATGGCTGCAAGCTTAACTATGATAACGGTTGTTTAGTCTTCCCGCGTTTAGTTGGAATAAACATGGAAATGATTAGATTGTAAGGTTGAAACGAATGCATCCATGAATTTCCATTTTCACTTGTCTGTTTTGTAAACAGCTTGCGCCCTGTTGGGTTCACCTTGATGTCAACTATTTGATTAACGATAATCATTGAATTATCCACCAAAATCCTAAAAATCGACAGGCTCTTCTAGTCGACTCACAGACAAGACCATCAGAAGGCACTCGACAACGTCGCTTGGCTCGAATCATTGCGCAGTACAAAGAGGGCTTGAAAGCCTGTGAACATTCCATTAGAGCTTTTGATTACGCTGGTCTACCTCCACCACCCAGATGCCCTCTTCTTTCTGGGCCGCCCGTAGTACAGACAGTACCATCGGCTGGTTCTGCCGCTGCTGGGGCGACGCACGCGGCCGGTTCTTCTGCAACGAGCAATTCAACTTCCGCAGGTGATCGAACTGAGCGGATTGTTGCCTTGCTGAAAACGCGACAAAACGAGTTAAAAATGCTTGCTCTGAAGGCTAAAGAAGGAGGAAACCTGGATCTAGCCCGCACGTACCTGCGTTCAGCTCTGAGCATCAATCCAATGATTGAATCCGCCCAAGCTGGCCTAGTGGTTGACTTCAGCAAATTGCCCCGTCTACCTGGGAGTGGAACTGCTTTACAACAACCAAGTGGGGGTTTGCAACGATCTGTCGTCCCGGCGACCGGGCCAATTTTGAGCGGCACAGAATGCGACCCTCCGGCACAGTTTGTGTTGGACATGAATGCCGCTGAAAGTGAGTTGGTCACCTCGTTCTTAGTGCTTTATATTATTTTCGTTAATTTTGGAATTTATTTGTGCTGCTGCAACCAATCTGCTTAAAACTGACGCAAAATTCAATGTGTTTGCTATTGTCTAACTGGCTACGATTCATCCGCAATGTAAATACCAATAAAAGGTTGTGCGTTTTTTAATGGAATCCGCTTCTTTGTTGGTTCATATATAGGATGCAAAATCGTGGACTGATTTTCTGGTAATTATTTCGTATCTTACTAAAATGTGATTTATCATTAGGTGGAAACCGATGCGTGAAACCTAATCTCTGACCTAATAGAAAATAATCATCCGGCCGTGGTCAGTTGGATTAAGCGTCGGTCATCAAAAAGGTCAGTAGTTCGAATCCTAGATCCCCCGGTCACTTTGGTGATAAATGACAACTCGCTGTCACAGGCTCGATACCACACCTGACCTCCTGGGACCTTATGTGGTTCCATGCCACTCCAAGTTCCAGGGTCATGGTTGCCGGTTTCTTTCCCTCCGCATAGCGGGCCAGCACACTCATGCGTGAAACATGTAATAAGAAGAATTCTAGGGGAGGGCCTGGCGTAGAAGTTGGTGTACGTTATTGATTTGTCGAAATACTCCAAGTTAATGAAAAATATTGCTTGATGCCTTTGTTATGCACTTCTTCAGTTAACTTGCTCTCCTGGTCAGTCTTACCTGGACCGTTTTAGTTGCAGCAAGTACACATTTCTGTTCGGTGACATGACAGAGAAGATTCAAATGTGCAGTTTAACTGTTTGGTCGTATGGAATCAAGGCAAAATTTTTCACGGACCAGTCTGCGGTCGGACATGATTATATGGTCCGAATAAAATGTAAACGGGATTGTTTTCCACCACATTATTCGCAAGTTATTGTCATTGAGCAGCTCATATTCTCTATTACAATAACAGCTGCTCAGGGCTCTTGTTGATCACCCAGTTGAGATATTTAGACAACGATATAGCAGAAATCTCAGGTGAACTGTGCTGTTTTAGGCAGTCGTGATTAAGTACAGCTCAGGTTGTCCACACTTGTTCCAGTTGTTTAGGCGCCTCGGGGATTCAGATTCTGCGAGTGCTGATCAATTAGTTCAAACTGTAGGTAACAAAAAACTCCTCCCTCAAACGTTTTGTTTCAAAATTATGTACGGCTTTTGGGTCTTCTCCTCACTGTATTAATAGGACCGAATGTTAATAAGAATTCAGTGAAAAAGGAAGAGTTCGACTCTTAGGTTTGCGTTGGTATCATTTAATTCAGTTTCCGTTTTACAATCATTAAACTTGTACTCCCATGCTTCACGCTTGAGTAGCAGGGGCATGCCCTACAGCTACTGGGGCCCAACGCACGGAGTGGGGTGGAGGACCGGAAACCTTGACTCTGAAGTTTGCAATGGCTTAAGACCACATAAGGTCCTATTAGGTTAGATGTAGTAACGAGCCGGGCAACAGCGAATTGCTGTTGTGACGATTCTGATGCGTTTATTACCTGGATCGTTGGCCATGTCTAACACAGGTGGCGCTCATTCCGTAATTGTTAATTTCTCATTCGCGGTATTTGCGGTCCTCAGCGCTTGTGCAACTTTGTTCCGTATCGAAATCTGAATCGAAAAATAGCTTGCAAGCCCTGATGATTTCCGTCAAGTTTGTTTGAAACGTGGTGTGTTCCTTTTTTGTTGAAGGGCCGTCTAGGATCTTGAGCACGTACTCCGTGTGACACCTGGTTCTCAAAGCCACGTTATCACGAAATCTCAACCCCTAATATGTCACTCTGAAGGAGCCTGAATTACCTAGTTGTCAAATGTCTTTATATCTTTATCTCGTTGCAATAATAAGCTCGGTTTGATGCGTGACAGTTGGTAGCAGTATAAATGAAGCCGCAATGGGGTTCCCAGCTAGTCAGTATGTTTACGCTAAACGTCGATATTGGCGAACTTTTATTGGTTCAGCAATCTGGGCAGATTTTCACCATTGGCAGTGGAGTACATACCATCATTTGACAAAATTCTCGTTGGTTATATCACATTACCATACCCTTCGTGCTGTGGCATGCGTTCTTTCTTTATTCACTTAGTAATCTTCGATGGTTGGCCTTATCATATACGATCTATTGGTATCTTATCCGGTTCACACCACTCCAGGTTTCAGACCTATGATTACGGGTCTCCCCATTGGCTGTGTAGACCCTGAAGGTTATGGCGCCTACCCCTTCCGCAATACCCGTACTTCAGGCATGTTGTAAAAAGACTTAATTAGTTGCCATCATTCATTGGGGAACTGTTATGTTGCCGAGTTTGGTTGGTTTATGCACACACTGAAGCACAAGACACAAGTACCCGCGACACACGATATCACAGGAGCGAGCACACAGCCTGTGGTCTAGTAGGACACGAACACACAGAAGTTAGAGACACAAAAGTTTGGGCGCAAGACTCAAGGTCCGTAGTCGCACAACGAATGAAACAGATCTGTTGCTCCCTTGAATGAGCAGCCACACGGAACAATAAGCGGCGCGAAATACGAACAGCCAGCCCAGCCCGCTAGCGGAAGAGAGGAGACGAAAACCGGGTACTGCCGCGCGTTTATTGGTGACCCACCAACACAATTCAGAATTCAAATGGGCTCTATTGTTTATATAGTTTTGTTGGGTGGCCTTGATCGATGTGTGAACTAGCCAATCACAGAACGGGCTTTTATGAATCTTTTCGCGGGCATAAAAACTTTTCAACCGCGCAATATTTAAAACAACGTTAATTTCGAAATACTGAGAAAAGGATAGATTCGTTTAGAAAATTAATAGCGGCTCCAAAAACCTTGGAATGCTCATCGACTATAACAGGAACCGCATTGCTTGTTTCGCGTAATCTTTTCCCCTCGTGTTCTCACCGGCATCCTCCACCAGTTCGCCTCATTTGTGTTCACTCAAAGCTGAACCGAAAGTAGTTATCCAGGGCAACCGATGCGTCGGTTCCTTACGAGCATTCTAAACCACGCTGTTTTCGTATTTCATAAACTTCAAATAACAACAGCGCACCGCTATTTAGATGCAATCCGAAATACATTCGGTTGTGATATACTAAAAAAACGGAGCTTCAGCCATTTCAGCTGAAACTGTTGATTTGAGGAATCGAAGTTTTGTAGTCTGGACGTGACGACTGATTGGTGGAAAAATTCACAGATATCAGCTTTGGTTAAAAAAGAAGGGAAACACGATTAGGGAATTGAAGGTGGGTGATATCTAATGAAGAATGAGGGAAGAAACAAGGCAATTGGAGAAACCGATTAATAGAACGTTACGGTTCAATCCGCGAATGCTGATAAGAATGATGAGTTTCTTCCTTTGCGGATGGGTAGAATGAGCGAGAGATAGAAAGGAAGAAGGAACGGGCGCGGTTATGATCTATCATGATGCAAAATGCGTATAGGAAAACGGTAACGGTAATTCTGATATTTGAGGCAGTAATCCCTACTAAGGTGCGAATAAACCCAAGCATGGTAGTGAGACGAGTGACAGCAGAACCGTCTTCTATCACCATCTGCCACTTTGCTAAACATGGCATCTTTATAAGTAACTTATGCAACGCATTTTGGGCGGAACATTATCGACTTGGTCATTTTCATTTTTCTTTGGTCTTTTTACTTCTTGCTCCACCCAAACCAAGCGTGTCACAAGAAATGGAGTGCTAACATTCGCCGACTTTTGTGGGCTGTGAAGAAATCGCGCTACGCAACACGGAAATGAGAACATGATAGTTGTGACCGGTTTGTGGTAGCGTCTATGCTGCATCATCATTTTGACTGATCTATATTTGACAGACCCAGAGCTTATATATTCTCAAAATCCCTCCACGCGCTGCGTGATCGAGCAGCAAAGTCGGCCAGAGCATTGATGTTTTGTTTTATGAATACTGATGCTTCTACCTCATTTTTGATTACTAGAATACTAAATAAGTAGCTCGTAAAGTGGTTTGTTTGTCGCGGTTGCGCTTTTGTAGAGGCCCTGCACTCACAAAGTGTAACTAGACGAAATTCGTTTTCTTCTTTTCAGGTGAAAATGATCGATGTCTGGTACTCGTCAAACAAATGACAGAACAGATGGATGAGGCATCCAAATTGGCTCAGACCTTGCAAGCCAGTGGCTGGTGTGATCTTACACAAAAAGTATCTGACCTGGCCGCTTTGTGCAAATCCAGCCTTCATCATTGTCGAAGACCTGGCGTGCCGTACTCATTTGAATGGGCCCATTTGCCGTGTCTGAATATGAATGCCGATCTGAGTGATAACGTTATTGAAGTCACCGTAGTTCGTGGATTTGCTTACCCCTTACCACCAAAGTTCACGGATAAAAGTCAAGTAGATACATACGTGGAAATCGTTTTCCCCTATCCATCTTCAGAACAGGCACAGAAATTCAGTACGCCATGGTGCAAACACACAGTGGAGCCGTTGTATGAATCCGGGACGAAGTTCGATGTAGATATCAAATCGCGAATCTATAGTCGTTTCATTCAAGGTGGACGCGATGTGAAAGCTACGGTAAGCAAATGTTGATAAACCTGATCTGATTGCATCACTCGTAAATTATCCGAAGCAATTCTCTTGGCTCTTTTTACGAGTTTGTGGTATCCAACGTAAGATAGAGGCTTTCATCACCATAGATTTGTTAGATTCGAGGGATGGTTTTTGACTAATTTTGTTTCAGCGAGTTTATTTTTCATTTTCTGCAACCATTAAACTTGCGTCAACGGGCCAACTTACAACACGATTGGCTCACAACAGAAAAAAAATCTAGAACTAGTGAACGATCAGCTGCAAGCTCAGTTCAGTTTGGGCAGTCATTAAGCCCGCACCAACGTGTTCTGCTGAAACAGAAGGAAAACAAAGAATAACGAACGATCGACTGGAAAACAGTAAGTTGAGGAAGTATGCGGAGAAAAAAAGCTTTCGAACGCAAGATCGCCACTGACTGCAGCATTAAGCCATGTAACCTATTGTCTCCAACGTTTGCTTCGGGATCCCGTGGGCCCCTAACTGCACCTACACAAGCCAGTCCATTGGCTAAGGCTCTCACGGATTATACCCATGTCATCAACTGGAAATCCCAAACAGTTCTCCAGCCATTGGTTGCTTCGAAGAGCAGCGGACAACGAGGCAGGCGTTCTGTGGGTATGCACAAAATACGCCCCGACCACCTTAGTTTATTCTGATCCAGTGCTTGTTCCAAACACTGGATCAAGCCGGTTTCCGTCCCGATCCGGGGTGTATTGACCAAATTTTCACTTTGCGACAGATATTAAAACATAAACACATTCCATGCACTCACGGCTTGTCTTTCTTGATTTGAAAGCGGCACTCGACTCAGGAGATCGTGCAATTCTGTGGCGGTGATGCTCGCCGAAGGGTGTGCCAGAGGAGGTCATTTCACTTATCCAACCTCAATATGCGAACAGTCGAAGCCAGGTTTGTGCTTACGACGATCTTTCATCCGAGACCATCATGAAAAGTGGTGTTCATCAAATTTTGTCATCCAGTTCTTTATGGAGATAGCTCTATCCCCCTTCATGTGAGAATATTGGCATTGAAGCTGTTTCACAATGAGTGAAGGTTTGATTAAGGTGCAGATTCTTCTGGATAGTTTGAACGATAAAATGCGGCATTTTACTCTTCGAAGGTGCTAAATGCATCCCGTGCATGCGTACATTATCGTTCAGACAATGGGGAAATAATTCCGACTTAGTTCATTCTTCATTCAGTAGAACATCATACGCATATTCTAAGGCAAACATTTTCCTGTCTGGGCAAATATCGACGCCACGATGTCGCGAAGCATATTGTGCTACGTTAGTTTAAGATCATCATGGGTGCCATACCAATTTTAAACGAAGTACGCAGAATATGCGGAGTAATTTATGAGCACCCGTGGTGGCGTACATGCCATCTGATGGGCCAACAGAGTAGACCATAATTAAAGCAACAAATGGCTAAAGGCGACATTTGTGACGTCGTCACGTCTGGCGGTCAACGAAAAACGGACTAAAGGTCCATTGTTTCCTGTGATGACTGTTCATGATTCGAATGAACGAAATCGCACTGGATCCTTAGATATAACAACTATGAATGGTTAATAGAAGGAATCCAGTATAGTTATGATCCTGACGTACAATTTTTTGAAATGATAGTTTTAGCCGACTTATGCTTTAGATTGCCAATTAAAATTCACGGTGACACTGCACCCTAATGTGATGTGGCGGTTTGCGCGCCCCCATGATCCGACAATTTACACAGGATGGGTTATCCAAAGCTGAAGGCTCAATCCTGCCTGAAAGGTCATGGCTAGAACCCTGATGAGGTAGTCTCTTGGTTCTCCAGTTTGGCAAACCAATCGGAAAAATTAATGGCACAGTATTTGATCCAAATAGGTGGACTCCCACCCAGACACTGCTCGTTGTCTTGTGGCAGTTCCTTGTTAGGACCAAATATTTTGCTTAACAACCCTAGTCGTTCTCCTCCTTAGTGGATTGACTCTCTGGCAGTATCCATCGATCAGCTTCCGTGGGTTACAAAACTACATATAATTGTATACTGCATCAGATAGTGATGAATATGCTACTTTGATTTCCTTCCTTTATTCAAAATGTCTTTTGTTCGCAACTGTTTGTTTGCCCATTTTCCTACCCATAATGCCTCCAATTATGATTCGTTCGAAAATTCTAACCGTTCATTGTGAAATAGTGTCGTAAATGATTTTTCCATCTCGTAGTCCACATTTTTTCAAACCGCGAGCATCTGAATCACTAACCCCTTAACATGCTCAACGTTGTTCAGACTGATCAACAGGAGTCTTCAATAGCTCAAGCTGCGTGTTAATGTGGCGTAGGATTAGTTCTGGTCGATAAGCTGGAACTTGTAGAATGACAGCCTGGCGAAATGATTCTTTTCCATTTATTCTCAAGCATTTTACAGATTACATGGGGATAATATAAAAACATGCAGTTAGATATAAATAACGCCAATCAATGGGTGGGGATTTGTGCCATATTGGTTAACTCAGCCTGCGGATGACTAAGTGACGGAGTCATTCTTGGTCCATTGTGGGCCACGAAAGTTTACTTGCCCGGACCAAACGTTTTCGGACACAGAATTCGGGGTTACCTTCCTGATGCTTATAGTTTTAGCGATCGACAGTGTGCGCAGTTTCACAACATTGCATTTGTTAGGGGGGGGGGACGGTAGTCAACCCTCAGTGCCGTGTTCGAATTAACCCTATTCCGAGCGTCAACTAAGTGGGCTAAGATAGCACTGTTTATCGACCCGGTTTGTCCGCGGCTTAGCCAGCGCTAGCGATGCTCTTTGGTCTGAGTTGTTAGATGTCTTACCATTCAGCTTACTTAGACTACATCACAAATACATCTAAGCGGGTAAATAGCCGTTTCTGAGGTCGGCATCGAAAATCTGTCCTTGTTTTGGATATGGATTGGAAGAGCGTAACGGAACACGCAGCGCTATGTGACGACATTGAAGGAGTTAGAGATCGTTCTACCCAAACGTCAGCTTAAAATTTGACTGCATCTTCATTAAATGGTAGACTGATGAACCAGCCATTATTTTTTACATACACGGCGAGAGTTTTTGGCAGTTCTTCGATTATATTCTTTTCAGTGAATCGATCTGGGTAACCGGTTTCCCGTAAGGTGTCTGTCATGAACACCAACGTTCCGGTCGAGTAGGTTTCCTCATTCTGAAGGCCAACCACTTCATACTAACGAAGTCGTTGAAGTTTTTATAGTGACCACTTCAAGTTTGTTTCCTGTGGATTTTTCGTTGTATGCGACCGTCTTTCAACTTTGTGACAGACACATCCAAGAATGACAAATGATCGTTCACTTTGCGTTCAATTGTGAAAAGCGCTGACTTTTAAACTTCACTGAATTCCATTTGCACACAATCCAAGTCTCGTGTAGCATCAGTCACAAGAAATGTCATACAGTAAAAGTTTGTTTACAGTTATATGCGGCACCCGTGAACGGTGGACTTCGATTAGCGAAATGGTATGCCATAGAAATGGAGGGCCAATTCACGACAGACCGTAAAGGCTTCGTCGTGGGACTAAGTGGTCCCAGGAATAGTTTATCTGGTATGCTCACTAATGTCGTTACTTCGACGTCAACGATCGGGAATTCTTGTTGGGTATTGCTTGATCACTCAATAGAGTTGGAAGGAAAGCCACACTATTGAAATGAGGGAAATCCGCGGGTCTCGACGTGCTACCATTTTTTCAAAGCGAGTGAAGAGTCCCCGATAAGGGCATTTACCTTCTTGATCTGCAGTGAGTAAATTAATAATGTGAAGGTCAGAAAGATAGCATTGGATATCGATTCACGGAATACTCTATCAAAGCGGATCGAACTCACTAGACTTTATTGGTTGGGTCACGTGTTGATTATGACATGTCTACCGTACCTTCCCCTTGTTTGCCTTTAATCTCATGGAATGGAAAAACCCACTTGAAGATTAACTGATGCCGTAGCAGCATGGAATTTAGGTAAAGTGATCATCTCACGTCACGATGGTTAGTTTAATTGTAGTGGGCATTGGTTTGTCACATCCGTCAAGGGTCAGCGCAACTGCGGTGACATCGCACGGATCATGTCAGTTCATAAACCGAGTGAAAACGCTGCATGATAAGGTCAGTTAACGACGGTGAATCCAACTGGTTGGCGTACTAATCGTTCGCTGAGTGTTGACTAGAGAAAACCAACGTAAACGATTTGCTTTGGTCTAGTAAAGGAAAGGTGTATGTTCCATTTGGTTTTTCTCACTGGAGTTCTTGAGAACAGACAATTCCCATCTGGTGGCTGGATGGACTGGCGAGCAGAGATCAGAATAGTGATTGGCCATTACTCAACAGTTGGGTTCTCAAAGATTTCTCAACCCGTTGGTTTGAAACAATAAAGGATATGGGAACTAACCATGAACAGTAGAAAACGTGTTGTCACTTTCTGCCGAATCAGAATGATTGAAAAAAATTGCATTCTTACAGTTAGACCGTATTTCATGTGTTGGCTGTTACTGCATTCTTCTGTTCACCCGCTCCTGCACTCTCTGTTCACCTTGTGAATTCCTTCTTCCCTTGGCAACATGTGCCAATACGAAAAAGGCAACATCCAGCCGAGCTTGCCTTGCTGTTTGACGCTGAGCAATGGATCCACATTCCAGTACCACGCAGCATACCCTATGTCGATCCTTTCGTTTCTCATTCAGCTAATTTATTGTAACAGTTGCTTTGGTCACGTATTCCTTAATGTTTTGAGGTCGTATTGGTACGATTCCTAATTTCCGGTAGTCTTAGCTCTGATTTGGTCCTCCCTGATGTAATCACGCAAGAACGACCAAGTGGTTTCTGACGCACACGACTGCCGTTTTTTCTCATAATCAGACGGTTTTCACAGTCACATTCAAACCACAGCTCATTGGACCGTTTCTCCCAGTCTTCAGGGCTCATTGTCTCCTTTTTAGTCTTCATTTCGCGCAGCATCTCGGTCAATTTCACTTTGTCCATGAACCAGAGCAAACGGGTGATTTAAATCCTCTCCGGCTTCCCCCTCCATTTACCATTCGCTTGATGCCAAAAGGGTTTGACATTCACTCCTGTTTTCCGGGCATAAGTTTTCGTCACTGTAAAGTGACCCATCTTACTGACGCACATTATTAAACCTTTGGCAACCGTTCGTAAATTCCCCTTACACATCAAGGAGCAGATCAAGCACCTTAAGAGTAGTTTTCTTCCGCACGTAGTTGGGCTTTACCCCAACGGATTTGTTTTGTTGGTATTCGTTTTTACCACATATCTCAGTGTTTTATTAGCTCTAAACTCATGGACCCCACGTGCAGTTCATCACTATTCGAGGGGTAGGTTGAAATAATGTGAGGAGATAAAACGGTCTGAAACTACGCACACTGCTGCATATTGGCTCATTCGGATGATTGAATGTGGGAAACCGTGTCGCAGACTATAACGTGTTTGTGCCTACCGTACCATAGGGAAATTCTACGATCAGATTCGCCAAATTTGGCTATGGGTTTGCGGTCAATTACCTTGTTTTTTTCACTCTTCCGCTTCTCCCTCCGCAATAGTCCGATTGGCGCATCAATCTTTAGCTTCCTGGTGTCTATCTGGGGCCGGATTGGGACTGACTTTTCTTAGATGGTATCCTTTTTGTCTGACACGCTGTGCCTTAAAAATAATCGGTACTTTTCCTTACGTCTGTGTCTTGGTCGCTTGATTGGATCACCTCATTAGTTGTCTCCAGTTGTATCCTGGCTACACAATGAATGTAGAACTGCATGAACTGAATTAAAACCAGTAAACCGAGCGAACTTCCTGTTGCTTCGCCGCGTATAGTTTGTGTAATCATTATGACCTTTGTCTACTGTGAAAACAACACAACTGCGAATGCCCTCCGCACGCGAATCACTAGTGACCGATAACTGAATTATTTTAGTCTTCGTACAGTGCAGGTGCTCTGCGGTTTGTAGTGGTGTTTCTTCCCTACGTTTACCTCCATGTGTTTGTCATATTTCATGTCTTATCATTTCATTTTGATCCAATCCTTTTGAGTTAATAAGCTACTGTTTTTGACTGCTCATTTCACCAAATTTTCAGTTGACGCGCAATTTATTTGACGATTTAAAACCTGTCACGCCCCTTAATTGTCGGGTTATATTTCATATGATTTTGTTTGAATGGGGAGTAACGATTTTCGATTTATCATAAGATAGTCCCAAGGTTTTTGAAACTTTGAATTGTGTGCTAATGCACATGGCACCGGCGATGACCAAGCGGATGGGGCATCTGTTACCCCAAAAGGTTATAATTTCCAATCCCAGCACCACTGGTAACCTTCATGTTATTTTCAATTCGCTGTCACCCGGCTCGTTGCTACACCCAATTTATTGAGATTTTATTTGATTCTGTACCACTCCAAGTGTCAGGATCAAGGTTGCCGGCTACCCCTCTCTGTCCAATGGGCACTAACTTCTATGGGGCGTGCTCCTTCCACTACACTTTCGTTTGAATCGTGCCATAAAATTAAGTTTCTGGTCGCCCTTCGACAAACTAATTACTTCTCTATTTGTATTCCCGTACGCACCTCTGTTTCTTATGTATATCCCTGAAGATAACGAACCGTACGATTCGTGATGAAAATCGTCAAGGCAGAAACTGATCATGAATTGAATGCGAAATCGACAAACTTGCAAGTTTTCCGTCATCATTAGTCCACAAGCTCACAATACAATTTAATCAGGATTCATAGTTTGGATCCAGTTAAGTATAAAGTAACGGCTTATGTGCCTGCTGAGACAACATTCTGTTCCCAAGGCAGATTATTGTCAACCATTGGTGTTGTTACATAAAATTTTGACATTACGTGCATTTGTTACCAGAATGATTGAATTGATGCTGCAAAATGAGAAAGATTAAAAGCCGCATGACTTTCAACACCGGGTGAGGCAACATCCTCACTATGCCGATGGTAATTTCATCTCGTGACGTGTTCAGAGGTTCACCAATCCCGCACCGACCTCACCTATCAGGAGCTTGCTTTGAGCCAACCAAACTTACGGAGTTTCAATATCTAAAATCTGTTTGTAGGTCCCATTTGAGTTAGTGAAGGTTTTTGTTACTTTACTGTCTCTCTAGGACAGTTTATTCATCTCTTCCTTTTCCCCCCATTTCTAGGTCTACTACAATGCTGGCTTGTTTAAAGGAACCCGCGTGCTAGGGTCAGCCAGTTTCTCTTTGAAGGAACTCAGCCAAACAGCCACCATCACCCCTGTGGCTGATCTTATGGAATCTCGACGTGCAGTTGGTGGACGTTTGATGCTCAAATTTCGCCAGCGTGCTCCGATAACAGTGCGTAACGCTGTGATTCCCTATACATTAAATGTTTGTTGGTTTTGTTTTTATTCTACCAGCTGATAGTTATCTGTGAATTTCGATCCCCCTTACTAGGTTCCAAGTCGGCGCTTTGTGATGCGGATTCGAGATAAACTACGTAGCATCGGAGGATTTCTGCTTTGATCGGTCCCGCTGCACCTTTTTTGTCGGGCATGTCACGACTTACAAAATAAGGGAAAAGTTTCGGGCCGAAAGTCCTCGAGGTTCATTGCCAGGGCAGGATAGAAAATGAATACAAATTCCGTTTCTCCCATCTGATCATATAGGTTCGGCTGAGTGCAGCGAGAGTGCCGAACGAAAAGCCCACGGTGAACATGGTTGTTTCGTCTACCGTTTTGGTTCTTTCTCATTTGGTGATTCACTTAGCACCCACGCGTAAAGATAATAGATGACGGAAAAATCGTTTGACATTGGCAACGTGTATCTATCTGGGAATTTACACAAATTTACATGAATTTGGAAATTTCGTCCTTATGTCTATGGGAGTTTACGCGTAACTATTGTTATCGGAGGAAGAATTCCCTATTTTTAGTTGAGTCCGATTCATATATTATGGCATGTTTGGTTGCTTATGTGCATTGGGATGCCTTTAGTAGTCATTTTCATGCACCGAAAACTGCGGTATTACTTAATGTCCAGTTTTAATTTTGGACAACGTGTTATCATCAAACTGATTTGAGTTACATATGGTATCGTCCCTAAGTCAGTAATGGCGTCGTCGTGAGGGAGTGTAATTGGCCGACGTTTTGATTGCCTTAGGTAGCCTTCTTTGATCGAGACACGTTAACGATTTAAGTTGACCTTTTCCCCGCTGGTTTGTTCTCTGAATGCTAACAACAATACATTGACGGGACGAATTGTACCTCCCTTAGTCTTCTTAAATACATTGTCCTCAAATCATTATGGACACTATCTGAAACCCGGCATTTCTTTGCTAACAGCCCCACTTGTTTTCCCCCAATTCTTCCGGTTGACTGCATCTTTCGTCTTTGCAAAAGAATCCTTGAAGTTTCCATTAGAAATGGTTAGACATGAGTTGGATTTTAGAGGATTCATAACGAACCGGGAGGAAATGAGAAAGAAATCAGAACGTGTAGAGGAATGAGCTCAGAACTTCATTATTTCATCATGTGTGTAAGGTCAGTGGCGTTTGACAAGATTATACTTGCAAGTTCTTAACACGTGGTTCGATTTGGACCATTCAGTCTGATGCATTGTTTACTCATTGGCAATAATAAACAGTTGGCAGTTGATGATCCGAAAGCAGGAACATATATTCGGACATATATTCGTAGAATCAAAGGAGGTCGTAATTCCGCAACCTTTTTGTTGGAAATGATAACCTCAGAAGTTTTTTCACTCAGTTGGAGATTCAAGGTAGTCAGGTCGAACTTGTGTTGATGATAAATACTGGTGTTGGTTTTATGTTGGAAGTAAAACCACGCGAATGATCGAACCGGTACCAGGAAAAATGCTCTGCCTCATCCTACATGCTGCTAGAACCTTGAGACAGTTTCATTCTCCTTTCCGTTTTTCAGGGTCCACCCGTTATCACCACCCGGAAACCGTGGCTTACTATCGGCGGCCTTAAGCCCGCGTTGGCCCGCCCGCCTGTTACTAAACCCAGTGTCCGAAGTGATTCTTGCATTAATTCGCCGCAAAACAAGATGTCAGCCGCGCCAAAAACGTCAGCAGTGAGTATTCAATCGAATGAACAGAGCTAACAAAGCGGTCCCCTTTCTGTCATTCACCAGCTCGTTTTGTCTGTCATTTTGGTGTCTTATGCAACTCATGATGGTGTGCTTTCTGTTGTACATACTCTTTACATGCATTGTCGTCCATTTGTCTCACATACGCATGCCCCTTACCGATGCAAAGTATTTTCTAACAGTGAGCTTGCTTTCCTCAGTCTTAGTGCACAATAACCCAACTGTGATCAATTCTCTGGTTAGCCCACTGTTTGTCTCTTTTGCTCATATTCTTCTGGGAGAATCTTTTGAGCCTTGTGCTCATGCTATAGTGTTGACTCACTCATTATTTTCACGAGCACTACCGTTATTCCAACTCCGGATGACTTCTCATCTGGCACAGAATTTTATTGTTCAAGCCGCCCTCTGGTGCTGTTTCTTATGAAGAATCGCTCATCTTTCCCATTAATATTTTCGCTTACTAATTGTTGAATGAGCACCAACGTGATTCCTTTTATGCTAGCCTGTTGTTCTGGTGTTCTTTGTCGCCGATCGACTGGTATCCACATGCACTGGTAGTCCTTCCCTGACGTAATACCGCCCTGAGAATGGATCAGTCTTTTCTAACGTTTCATACTAGTTAATCTGCGCAATTTTCCTCAATAACAGCGGTTTATCTTCACGTGACGAGCTAGTTATGACTACTTACCGCAGCATCTGGATGAGGAACATTCGTCCGGCCGGATTCAGTCGGAAGAAAATCCCTCCGTTTCTCAAGTCTTTTCAGACTTTGGGATCCTAGAGGGAAAACTCCGGCTATTTTCTGAGACATTACGGTATAATTCTCTCCTTGACCTTACCATCCATGCAACGTTTGACCGGGGAAAAAATAGGCAAGTGAGTAGATTCAGCAAGAACCCAATCCACTGCAACGTAATTTAGTTGAAAATATGGATGGTTGTTGGTTTGTCACAATGAACACGTCTTATGATACAGTAAATTATGGCGAAATAAGAAAACCTGGGAGTTAACTCGGACCAGAATTGTAGGCAACCTCCAAGTAGAATCCATTTTATTCGTCTTAGTTTAGGAGAAAATTTGCGAAGGCGGAGCTAGTTAGACAGTCCGAGAAATACCAAAAAGATACATCTATTTACCGTGAGCAAATTCGAAAACTTTTCGATTCCTAATGTGATGCATCGCTGTTGCTGATTCCCTTTGGTCGGCCGAAATTCTCTCCGTCTTCAGTACTGCTGATTTTTTCACTTAGCAAAGTGACTCCCGATCGATATTCACTGAAAAGGACAGCTTTTCGGCTGATGCAAGCACAAACACCGAACGGCTGAGCTAACCATCTTGATGGGTTGCCGCATGGGTTTATGACGAACAGCTTTTCTGCACGATAATGTAGTTAGCCCTGACAGGCACTTACATCCTTGCTTCGTGATATTTGGGACGAGGAACGTGTTCCGTTAAAGTGGAATGAATCACTGTACTCATCTTCAAAGAGGTTACATGCAATGACTGTAGCGATCCTCGTGGGATTAGGTTAATTCCGATAGTTACTAACTAATCCAATCCCTCCTAAAAATTCTTCCTAATATTGTGATGTAATGGCACGAGTACGAATAACTAAAAACGAACATGTTCGGCAATTTCTGTTTTCTAAAATTACCAAGGTGTTAGCTTTGATAATTCTGCACCGTCTGGCACTGGTTCGCGAAAGTAACTGCCACAAATGGCAGGTCGGATTCCTTCTAGGTTGAGGTTGCATCCACCAGATTTTCACTATTCGGCGGCTACTAGGAACGGCACACACACAACTGCTCTACGACGGTAGTTCTTCTCAACTTGCAAATGGGGTTGGACCCAACGCTCTACGAGCATTGAATTCACATACTTGTGGTCGCGTGAGGGAACGTGGTAAACTGTCATGTTCATTCGAAACGAGTAGTGGTGTTCGGTGAAAGTGTTCCATCTATGCATTCTCGTTCAACTTCTTCATGGACGAGGTGATGGAAGATGCTTTAGCAGCTCTGAAGGATGTGACGGTGGAACTGGAAATGCAGAAAAGCTGCGACCTAGATTACGCAGACGTCGCGTGCCTGTTCGAATCCACGGACCATGCACAACATTCACTAGAAAAACTCAAGGTTCGTAGCTCGGTTTGGTATGTGCTTTGCACCTTCAAAGTGCAAAGTGCTGTTACAGAACTGGAGGGTGGTAGTCCGAAATCTGATACTGGATGGAGAGGAATTAACGATTTTGAACTGAAACGCTTGTGGCATCGGCCTGATATTTCACTGAAGTTGAAAGGTCGTGTGTACTGTGCTGCAGTGCGCTCAGTTCTGTTGTGTTGTTGCGAGGAGTGGATTATGTCTGTGGGAGATGTTCGTCGGCTGGAAGTTTTCTACCACTGATTTCTACGTAGTATGGCTAGAATTGGATGGAGTGACCGGGTGAGTCATGTGGAGGTCAGGAATCTAGTACTAGGTGCCAATTGTGAGAATACCTTATCCCGGTGTATGAAACACAGCTTGGGTCAAATTTTGTGTATAGCGAACAGTCATCTACGGTGCCGTGTCCTACTTTCCATTCCCTCCCTGCCCACACGGAGTGGAAGGAAACATGTGGAGGTCAGCAGATGACGTGGCATTATGCACTAGAAAAACTAGGTTGTTTGCTCGGTTTGGCATGAGCTTTGCTTCTTCAAAGGGCAAAGTGCTGTTACAGGGCTGCACGACAGTAGTGCCGAACTTGGTACTGTAAGGTGAGAAACTAACAATTGTTGACCGTTTCACCTACGTTGGTAGCTGCGTGTCAAACGATGGTAGCTCGGGAGTGGAGGTAAACACGCGTATATTGAAGGCTCGTGCAGCTTAGGCTGGACTGAAGCACTTGTATGTACTATGCTGCAGTGCGTTCACTTCTGTTTTGTGGTGGTGAGATACGGAGTATGCGGGTGGAAGATGTTCGTCGCCTGGAGGTCTTCGGCCACCCATTTCTACGTAGTGCGGCTAGTATTGGATGGAGTGACCGTGTGAGCAATGTGGGGGTCAGTAATCTAGTACCAAGTGCCGGTTTTCGGAATACCTTGTTTCATCGTATGAAACAGTAGATTACGCTGGTTGGGTCACGTGTTGCGTATGACGAACACTGGTCTACCATATCGTGCCCTATTTTGTGTTCCTCCCAAGGAATGGGAAAAGCCACGTGGAGGTTAACATATGAGGCGGCAACGCGGGATGAGAAAGTGTACAGTGAACTTAAATAAAGTAGGTGTCTCACGCCTTCGTTGGGGTCCGAAAGACTCGTCGACTTGCTGGCTGGAGACACTGAAGGATATGGCAGTGAACTGTGAACAGTGGTGATCTTGCTGTCATTTTCTATCGAATCAGAATGATTGGAAGATCGCGTTTGTACAGTTTGGCTGTTCGGTGTGTTGGCTGCAGCGGCATCTTATCTTTTCCCGCTTATGTAGGTCCACTCCCTGTTTGCCTTATGTATTCGCTTTTTCTTTAGGAACCTGTAACAACTACGGGGAGAAGAGAGTGGTCGATGGGATTTGGCCTGCTGTGTAACGCTGAACATTGATGATGGTGTGTCTACACTTTTACACCAGATTCAGGCTGACCCTGATGGATCCGCTGAATTGCTATGATGTAAGCTTAGACTCTCTAGAAACGACCTCCAAAAGTTGGTACTTGCTATCGACCTTCTGCTGCTGCGTCCCCGCTGTTCTGGACGGACTGCATTGGGTGACACGCAGTGGTTGCTTCCTAGTCCTGGTAGATGCACCTATTATGAGTTGGGTCGATGGATGCAGCCTCCCTTGGCCGATCTCTTTTCAATGCAGTTGCTGGACACCGCTGACTATTCGGATCTATTCCAACGTTGCTGAACCTACCGGAATTGGTGCTTTGCAGGTGTCCGCTTTGGACGAGGTCCTGTTCTCCAGGTTACCGGTTGTCTAGTGCTTTAATTACCTTGCTCCTCCTAATGCTAACGAGCATTCCGTAATATGGTTCATTGGTGAAGTGGAGTATTGCGACTTCCAAGGCTACATCGTGGACCCAATGTCTGAAAAGCGGATATCAAATGGATACGATCTGCGGCTACATTCTTCCCATGGGCGTTCTAATGTCCGTCTAACAACTCTGGATGAATTGCTCACTCTGGTTCGGAATTTTGTCCTAGTCACACCCCGTAGACTGCATGCTATGGGTAGTCCGTGGTTCGATTGGGTGCTTGGTGGGTTTTCTGCGATCGTAAGGCGTTGTACGAGAAGCACAGGGCTTTACGGATGGCATCTACTTCCATGAATCTGACAAACAAACGGAGTTGCGAAGAGACCCCGAAAAGTCAGTTCTCATCCCCGAATGGTTGTTTTTGTATATCCGTAAACGAACTATGGCAAATGGTGTCATTCCGGTGTTGAAGTCAGATGGAATCCTAGTTGAAACGAACATGGAGAAGGCGCAGTTCCTAGATGATCAATTTTCTCGGTCTACTATTTACAGTCGTTGATATGCTCACACTTGTTGGGTTGTACGCCATCTCTGTCTCCCGAAGGTTTTACCGTTGATGAGGTGCTGCAGGCACTTAAGGTCGTAAGCCACAGCTATCAATGACTTCGGAAAAGTGATTACTTTGATCAGAGGATGACTTTCTGCACCCAGTTTACAACGACGCACCTCACCACACCTCATTCGAATTCCCACCAGATGCAAACAGTGCTTCGTAAGCAACTGTAATCCAATAAATAGAGTGGCCTGGCATCATAAACGCGGTCTTCGACACCCAAAGAACTCTGTGAATTGTGGCACTGTACATCCGTATCACGAAACAAAACCAGATGTTATGACGGCGTCACAAGTGTCGCATGTTTGCGAAACCTGCTATGGATTTCACAATCCGTGATGTGATCTCCCAAATACCGCCATCAGCTGTAATCTAGAATATGAGTTGGTTGAAGCTACTGACTACCTCCAAATGTTCACCACAAAGGGTTGATACAGGCACGGCCTCCTGTCGATCTATAAGACGTTCCTTGCACCCTGAGGATGCAAAGCATATGCCGCTTCAAGGTATCTCAATCGCCGAGCGGTACGACGCGTATATTGTACCTCAAAAAGGCAACACCATCGGTACATTTTAAGTCAGAAATCCTGTTTCCTGTAAGGAGTCTAAACTCACCGTCTGCTAAACTAGAAAAACCATAGAGTGGAACATTCTCTAGGGAAAAGGAAAAGAAGTAGGGCCATAGGGAAGCTGTGGTGTACAGGACTGAAGACGATGAGGGGTAGTGAAAGTTGATCATAAGCCGTAACCCGACCTGACGTGCGATGGTACAGCAAGTAATGACAGTGTAAAACCACCGACGAAGTCGGAGGATGTGCGATTGTTTACCAACACAAATATTGTTATCCTTTGGCAAACAAAACGGTGCTGTAACAACTACCGGAGGGTTATTTTATCAGTGCATCCACGGAGCTCATCGTGCTTTTCATGAATTTGCTTTTCGCGTGAGTTGTACAATTGGTGAAAAATGGGGGCTTTAAATCTATCGCAGTGAGGTTAATACCCCGGATATTAGCTGGTTCATTGCGCGAGTCCTTATTGAATGTGGGGACGACAGTATATTTTCCCCATGAAGATGGGACTTGCTTAGAGTACCAGACACTCAAGAGCAAAAATTAAGTTGCTCTGAGCAGAACCACTGATCCCTTTATGTTGGTTAGCTCTAGTCCCTTCTCAAATGTTGACTCACTGTTCGACCTTGTAGGCCAGATATGGCTACTTCTGCTACTCGGTTGTTCGTTGAATTGTTGATCTACTAAATCGTTATTCCCAATCTCATCTGCTTGTCGCTGATGATATCCCTGTGGGATGGTCCTGCCCCAGCATCAGTTGCCCACATTTCTATACAGGTAGCTCTTTCCAGTCCTACTTTTTGGCTGCGGTATGTCAAATTCCTGACATTGCACTTAGCGTTAATGAATTACCAGCATGTTAACATTCGATTGGATGGGAGGACGAACATTGACACTTTAAATCTCAGGGTAGAAAATCCCAGAATGTTCGGTCAATAATTCTTTCATTTTTTGGCCTAAGCAACGACGTTCCTCTTTTTGTTAACTCCAAAGCATCTTACGATTTTGCCCGGTGCAGAGGTCTTGTTGCATTAAACGCGTTCAGCTGTTGTGGGCACTCTTGTTTCTCATTGGTCAGACGCTTATCACCACAGTCACATGCAACTCCCATGCAGTTCACGTGGAAACAGCGGACATCATTGATGAGATCTTATCTACGATTGAAAAGGAATATTAGAATCAGAAAACAGTCCACGTAGGCCTTACATTCACAAACCTAATCGTATAGCCCAGAGGTAAATATGCGTATATCCAAGCTCGGGCAGCTTACGCTGGACTGCACCACTTGTGGCGTCGGCCTGATATTTCACTGAAGTTGAAAGGTCGTGTGTACTGTGCTGCAGTGCGTTCAGTTCTGTTGTGCGATTGCGAGACGTGGAGCATGCGTGTAGGCGATGTTCGTCGGTTGGAGGTTTTCGACAACCGATGTTTACGTAGTATGGCTAGAATTGGATGGAGTGACCGGGTGAATAATGTGGAGGTTAGGAATCTAATACTAGGTGTTGGCTCTCAAAATATCTTGTTTCAGCGTATGAAACTTAGTAGACTACGCTGGTTGGGTCACGTGTTGCGTATGACGAACACTGGTCTACCATATCGTGCCCTATTTTGTGTTCCTCCTAAGGAATGGAAGAAGCCACGTGGAGGTTAACATATGAGGCGGCAACGCGGGATGAGAAAGTGTACAGTGAACTTAAATAAAGTAGGTGTCTCACGCCTTCGTTGGGGTCCGAAAGACTCGTCGACTTGCTGGCTGGAGACACTGAAGGATATGGCAGTGAACTGTGAACAGTGGTGATCGTGCTGTCATTTTCTATCGAATCAGAATGACTGAAAACACGTGCGTTTGTACAGTTAGACTGTGTTCCGTGTGTTGGCTACATCAGCGTTATCTTATCTTTTTCCGCCTGTGTCGGTCCACTCCCTGTTCCCGTTGGATATTCGTTCTTTTTGTATAAACGTGTAACTCTGGGGAAAGGCAGCGGTCAGTGAGGCTTGCCTTGCTGTTTAGCGTTGAACGATGAGGAAGATAGCCCAGTCATGAGAGCACTGCCACCATCTTCAGCGGAATACGTGGTGACTGGGTTCTTCTATCACTCAGGCTAAGTTTGTATTCTGCATATTAATAACCTAATGCCACAGAGAGTTAATTTCGATTGCTGCTGATCTTTTAATTCCATCGAACATTAAAACCTGTAGGCATGACCGTGAAATGGAGACTTTTTTCTCTACACTATTTTTGCGATTCATCACATGATTCCCTCGTTTTGTATTACATCAAAAGTTGTCGTGTGCCCTTTCAAATAGCCGTGCAAAATGAAAGCGACTTTTGTAACTGACCTTGCATAGGTCTATAACCAGGTCGATCGAACGGCGCTGCGCGCATTCCGAGAAACAGCTGCTAGCATTGTAAAAAGTAAATCAGAAGAATATCCCAATATGCTGAAGCATAATGACTGTTGTTCAGGAGTTTGAGCATTAACTATGGGACGCGAATTCTTCAATCTCGAAATTTCCTTTTCAAAATTTGTCTCAATTAGCATAAGATCCAGTTTTTTCCTGAAGTGAACGGATGGTGACCGTTCCATAAAACAAACACAACGAAACCTGCAGTTAGAAGCCGTGGTGAATTACTCACAGTTGGCGAGTTGCAAAATCCTGTTACTTAGGATATTACACTACAATGGATTCGGCCACTCCCAGCGGCTATACGATAATCACGTAATGACATACTTCAACACCATAAAGCTGCTGTTAGTTGGTCATACATTGTCATACAGTAGCCAGTTCGCAACCGAGATCTAAATTAGGCTGGGGAAATTTTTGAGAGTAGTTCCTCAACAGGTGTGCAAGTAATATTCAGGAAACAACAAGGGTCTCTCGGATAGTGTTCCTTTCCGCTTGATTTTCGATCGACATTTGCTTGATAATAGATAACTTGGCAGGCGTGAGCTACTCTTCCGATATCCAGCTTATTAATTACGTAGATATAGTCAAAGTGTGATTACGCTCGGACTGACAACTAAACGCCCCATAACCTTTTCCACGATGAAGTATAGCTGGCAACTGGACACCACTAGGTGTCTCCCATACCTCAGTATCTGTCTGGTGGGACAACGACCGCTTTCCTTCGCCTTTCGCGTAACTTCTCAGCCATTTTCGAAGCATTACATAAACATGTGGGCAATGGCTTAAATGTAACATGTTATTCTCCGCTCCGTGGTTATATTACCCAGGGACAAAAGTTCATACTGGAAGCATTGAGGATTTGTTACTCTGATACGGCAGAAAAGGGCATATCACTGCTTGCCCGTAACCGCAGCAAGGGTACTTTTATCTACATCTGTTATGGAGTTATCATTCACCACTGGTGGATAGCGGTCTTAACTGTGATCCTGCCTCGAGTGCTCACAAAAAAGCTCCAACAGGTGGCCACAACAATCTGTGACAATAACTCCGAACCCTTGCCGTTTGAATCCTAAGTGCCATCCCATACACTGATTTCAGATTTCATGTCAGCCCTCAAAATGCCATTGTGTCAACAGTTTTCACGAGAGATTCCAACAGTAGCTCTGAGTTTCAATACAGACGAGGAAGTTTCGTTTGCGTGAGATCGCTATGAGGAGGACAAAATGATTATCTCAGTCGCAGAACACTTCGTGCTGTTATTAAGATCTATTTTGACTAGGACAAATATGCCGACAGGACTGTTACGAAATTCGGCGCGATCAGCTAGTGAATTAGGATTTGCCAATCCTACATAGTAATTACAAAAGTGAACAATTGTTTTCAATTCTGCGGCGGTAAATTGGCCTTGGGGTACAAAACAGTGCAGTGGAGGACGAACTACTCAGGTCAATATAGCAGTCACAAATCACTTGTCGTTCTGTTGCATGATGCAACATTTATTTTAAATTAAACACTATCACTGCATGTGGCTTGTTGCGGCTATTAGGTTGATTTGTGCCACCAAAAGGTAATTTTACCGTCTTAAAGAGATGAGCAATTGTCCGTGAACACCTAGTCAACAACGTGGCGTATTTGTTGGTAGTCCGATCTCCGACGATTGGTGCAGTACTATAGTGCCAAAAGTGCACCAGATACGCAATCACTCCATTTAATAACCAAGTAAGGGACAAACTCAACTCCGAGGGCATCACACTGAATAGGTCGATTAACAAGTCAAGCCAACAGGTCAAATGTGAAAAGCACATGTCCGTGATGGGCCGATTAATCCAACAGACTATTCAACCAATGAGCGTTGACCATGGCAAAGAGACACGTAGGATTTCTTTGCCAATAAAAGAAATGGATTTTCATGATGATGATAGAATTAGCAAAATGGGCTTTGAGACAAAACTAACGCAACTTGCTGACTACGAGTGTAACGACAATCACCCCATTTTTTAACGGCAATCCTCCGACTGTCTACAGCCTTGCACTTGTTTCACACTAACTGTTTTCCGAAAAGCCACTCCAAACAATACACACGAATGACAGTTGTTGGCCTCATTTTAATCCATGCATCTGCCAAAAGCTGCTTGTAAACGCTAAGGTTCTCCTTTAATAGCAATGATGTCAGTCATTTTCAACGGATGACTTGCGGTATAAATAGACTTGAATTTGAGATTCGTGTGTTGTTCGAATGGGCAGCACGAAATGAATGGGCTAATAATATGGGACGAGAGGTGCAACGTTCAAACAGATTTGCCATGGTGTGAATTGTGCGCAACGGACACAGTTAGCATACCATCTCGGCAAAATGTTTTATGGAGTAAGTCGTAAGTAAACTGAACTCCAAATATGTCCACACAGTTTCTTTGTTCTTTTCATAAACCACACAATATAAGTGCAACCCATTGGACGAGTTATTCAATTAACTCACTCAGAAACCCACGTGTTGAAAAGAACCTAATGGATAAGTTAGAGAAAACAAGTTTGTTCTTTACTGAATAACCACTGATAACCCTGGATTTTAAAACCCAAATGAATGTGATGCATGGTAAACTGAAATTTCTAGTTCTCATTATCACACTAATGCTGTGCACAATTTCGATGAATCAAAACACTTACGCACACGTCCCCACCAGTAAATGATGACCCATATTTGTTTTTGTCTGCTGCATGCCTTTGGTCACATTTGTTGTATAGCAGAAGGGCCGAATCGCTGAAGACCGTCTTATGTTGTTTACTGCTCGCCTCCCTACACACGGCCTGGATACGACTTCTAGAGTAAATATCCATGTCTACTGTGCCCATGTGTGCAAACCCCACTGCGCACGTTTGGTTACATGTGAATCAATGATTTAACACCCCAACTACCGTAAAGCAATGAACTGATCATTTGGACCAACTTTAGGAATCGGCACGCCATACGAACATCAAACCAGGCAGATATTTTCGTAGCCACGCATTCTGCTGGAATAACACTTTATAGAAGCATTGTAAAAATTTCGAATCCCAGAGACTGGACACTAGGAATATTCTACGATTTTGACGCTCAATGCAGTAACTGGTAACCATGGACAGCCTTCAGGAATTGGCACATTCGCCCCCCTAAGCATTACGGAGCTACAGTAGGACTGTTCGGGTCGAAAACTGGTGTAGGGTATACTTGCTGAAACCACCCAGTGGTCTGTTAGCGGCCAGAGAACTTCTGGCTTATACGACAGTTACGTTCACATTCGACAATTTTAAAGACAACGAATCCTGAAACTACATGTCTTAATCGAATTCAAAACTGGTCATGGTTGGGACAAAGTAATTCGACCCTTCGGTGCAGAGGCAAGATACCAAATTCCGCTAAATAATTTGCTCCAACTGTATCGCTTCAGGAAATCTTTGTTCTTGGACACATTGCCTCACGTTCTGAGTTTAAAAGCATACGACCTTCGATTTGACAGATAAGTAACACCATTCATTCGTGAAGGCCAGCCGCAAATTTCAAAATTGAGGTACACGAAGTATTGCTTGAACTTCATGAAGACAAGTCACGACAAGCTGCCTGTAACACATAGTCGCAACCATGGCGAATATACCAAATTATTATTGACCGAAGCCAACTGTACCTCTTTAGCATATCGTCCGTCATGTCGACTTCACATCTGATATTATTTCAGTAGGAAACAAATTCCGATTTCTTCCTATCATTTCCACGGGGACCAGAAGAGAAAGTGGACAATAAATTGTTTCCAAATAACTAAGGGTAATGCAATTGTTTTTACCATAACCCTTGACTTAGATGTTAAAGCATCAGATAATGTTATGACCAGCGTGATAGGATAATCAATGCCCATGCTGTTTTATAATTCAAAAATTTCCATCGCCTTGTCTATCGTATTTAATCGTTAGTCTGGGTTCAAGTTCACTTAGGTTCCAGTTAATCAGCCGAATTTAACCAACCGGTATCCTGCAGATCAGTATGGATCTCATTTGTTCGTCACGGTTAAGCGACAGACATAGTTTGGTTCAAGCCAAAACTCATTCGGTAGCGGCCTTTAGTCTCGAGTTCGTTGTCTCTTCTAGGGTCTTTATATCGAGTATCGACTCCGTTCACTTCTGAACGTGTCAGGAAAATTAGACCACTATCGGTCAACGGGCTGATTTCAATCTCGTTCTCATGCTTGCAGCTGATCAAAATTCTGTCCCGTGAGTTACTCACCCGAAGCCACTGAGATTTGTCCGCTCGACCCATTTTTTGGACACCGGGTCATCCGAACCACATACCCCATGTACTGGATTGCAGAAAATTTTGTGGAAAACAGAGAAACTAAATTTTTGAATCATATCTTTGGGTAAAAAAGATATAGAAACTTTAAAGAGGTTGTGAAGTAGCAAAAAGCTTCCGGTTGGGGACTGCCTGGTCCTAACGGGAAGACAATGTGCAATGAAACAGTAACCTTCTCTTGCCCTTCAGTAGTCTATGTAAGGGCAAAAAAACCAAACATTCTGTGAAACTAATGAATTCAGTCGTACGATGGCCTATCTACATAGAGCATTCAGAAAAATGGATATAGTCACAGAATTTAGTTTTCACAAACGTGAAAATCAATTTTCATTTGTGTACAACAGTAGCCAAATGTAACCGTAGTTTGTGGGCTCAAAGGTACAGTGCTGGGGAATTTGGATAGGTGTTTTTGCCTGTCAGAAGAACTCCACAACAAACTAAGTTTGTAAACCGAGTTTCCGCTGCCGTACAGTAATTTAAGATAACCTGATTATTATCACTCGCCTTTGATGAGACAGTCCAACCGATATTTTTATACGTACAAGATAAATTACAACTTGGATTGATATATTGGCGCTCTGCCTCTGCACACCGATGACCAGGCTTTTAAGAAGCAACGCCACCAATGGAATATGTCAGACAATGGAATAATTAGGGCACGTTATGCAGCTCATCAACACCAAACAAAACAGGAGCAACCATCATCCAATGAAATCTAAAACCCACTGTTTATATCCGCTCTGAGCACATATGGGCACACAGACGGATACAAAAACCAATAAATTAAATTTATTGAAAATTTAAACGAGTGATCACGAGTAGTGGCAATATTTGGTTTCCCTTGTTACCGCACTGTTAGCTCAATGGCACTCACCTAACCCTCATGATTCTGAATTTAATTCCGACTAGTTTGATCAATTTGCCACAAAAAATCGTTTGATTTTCCAGCCGAATCACCTTTAACTTTTGTAATTCCTTGAAGCATCAACAAGAAACCCTCAGAAGCCACTCAAACTCGCGAGCTGATAATACAAGAAGTTATCTTTGTCTGAGTGTCCTACGGCAGGATCGCAATGCTTTCTCTCAGCAACTGAAAAATCCTCACCTAACACAAAAAGAACGTCAAGAATATACATATCGATTGGGTGAAGCAGAAAAACGATACGAACGGTTAAAACAGAGGATTTATACCGGCCCCGATGCCAAGCGGCAAATGGAAGCCTATCTCAATGAACTACAAGTGCTCCAATCTCAATGGCGTCACAAGTACAGCGAAGCTAAAAGAAATGGAGACCAAGAAGCGGCCGAATTTTTTGCAGCCCGCCTAGATCTTTTGGGAGACGAGTTGGAACACCACACAAAATCACGATCGAGTTGCACTTAGACCCGGTCTCTTTGTAGTCTGGCTCTGAAAAATGTCACCCCGAATCCCTAAATTCTAAACCTTTCCATGACCGTGTCTGTTCTGTCGATACTTGCCCAAGACATTTCTCAAAAAGAGTCAAATACGACTTTCAGTAGCTCATTCTGTTATGAAGAAAAACGAAGAGTTAATCTTTTAAAATGATCTATTTCAGAAAAATTATTGAACCCTAAATCTCACTTGTTTTGCCACTAGTTTGGTCTGATAAATCAATTCGATCGGAAAGCCGTTGCGTTATATACACCTTGCAGGAATTCAGCAAAACAACTCGGGAGAATTTCAATGAAAAACAGGGGATGTGTGTGATGGCGTTATCTTGCTTATTTCGGTTGCGGCTAATGCTGTAAACCATTGAAATGTTAAGGGGTAATGAATATTATCTTCGGAACCCTAAAATGATCTAGACCAGATTGGGGGTTAGCTTATTGTTTTCAGAAGGTTAGTACTTCATTTCAATGATATAGTCAGTCGTGAACGGAACACATACCTTTTCATGAAAAGTGACTCGCACCTTAACGGTTTGTTCAATGCTGTCAGGTTTCTTTGGAAAAACGATGAAAATCTCTAATGGATTCGCAAATGTAACCATATTCCTTAGAAAAGATGGATAAAAAAGAAGAAAGGGTATCGACAGTCAAACGTCACTATTCTTCAGTCAACGTCGAACAGCGTCACGATACGAGGAGCGGATTTCCAAAACATCCAAGGAAAATTTAAGATTTACATGGCAATCATTGCCCAGCAGCAAACTTAAAAACTGGTAAAAATGACGTACAAAAGAAGGTGTTTCGTAACAAGAATAAAACAATAACGTACCATTAAGTGCATAGAATCAACATCGACCGCTGTTAAACAGCAAGGCAAGACCCACTAACTGCTGCCTCTTCCCCAAGGTTACATTTATCTATAAAAAGAGTGAATACAGAAGAGGGTCAAGGAGTGGATCAGCACAGGCGGGAAAAGATAGGAATGCTGCTGTAGTTAACACACGGAACAGTCTAACTGTACAAGCGTACACTTTCAATCATTCTGATTCGATAGAAAATGGCAACACCATCGCCACTGTTCACGGTTCACTGACATGTCCTTCATTATTTCCAGTCCCCTAGTTGATGTGTCCTTTCGCATCCCAAATACCAAAACGTGAGACACCTCTACTTTACCTAAGATCGTTGTGCATTTTCTCAATCCACGTTGTCACGTCATCTGCTGACCTCCACATGTTTCCTTCCACTCCGTGTGGGCAGGGAGGGAATGGAAAGTAGGACACGGCACCGTAGATGACTGTTCGCTATACACAAAATTTGACCCAAGCTGTGTTTCATACACCGGGATAAGGTATTCTCACAATTGGCACCTAGTACTAGATTCCTGACCTCCACATGACTCACCCGGTCACTCCATCCAATTCTAGCCATACTACGTAGAAATCAGTGGTAGAAAACTTCCAGCCGACGAACATCTCCCACAGACATAATCCACTCCTCGCAACAACACAACAGAACTGAGCGCACTGCAGCACAGTACACACGACCTTTCAACTTCAGTGAAATATCAGGCCGATGCCACAAGCGTTTCAGTTCAAAATCGTTAATTCCTCTCCATCCAGTATCAGATTTCGGACTACCACCCTCCAGTTCTGTAACAGCACTTTGCACTTTGAAGGTGCAAAGCACATGCCAAACCGAGCTACGAACCTTGAGTTTTTCTAGTGAATGTTGTGCATGGTCCGTGGATTCGAACAGGCCCACAACGTCATCCGCGTAATCTAGGTCACACAGCTTCCCTCCATTTCCCAGTTCGATCCCCACACTCTAAATACCTCCTAATGCATCTTCCATCACCTCGACCATGACGAGGTTGAACAGGAATGGATAGATGGGACATCCCTGTCGAACGCCGCTAGTCGTTTCGGATAAATTTGATAGTTCACCGTATACCGTCAAGCGACCATGGGTATGCGAGTATAATGCTTGCAGGAGGTTCACGAACTTCGGTGGTTTACTCTCCCGGTGGAGAGCGCTGATTAGTGCTGGCCGATTGCCTGAGTAGAACGCGCCTTTCAAGTCGAGAAAGACTACGACCGTAGAACGGAGGTGGTATGTGTGTGT
Organism: Fasciolopsis buskii; assembly: GCA_008360955.1. Classification (NCBI taxonomy): domain Eukaryota; kingdom Metazoa; phylum Platyhelminthes; class Trematoda; order Plagiorchiida; family Fasciolidae; genus Fasciolopsis; species Fasciolopsis buskii. Next base: position 82,635 of record LUCM01005756.1, read on the forward strand.
GAAGTACTAGGCGAAAAGTGAATATCTGATCGATGCAGTTCGAACTAGACGAAATCCGGCCTGCTGTTCGCGGATGTTACTCTCGTGAATCCGTGTTAAACGGTGCAATATTATCGAAGTTAACACCTTAGGAAGTATCGGAATTTAACTAATATCACGATGATTACTAAAGTCACTCCATGTACCCTTCTTGAAGATGGGTACAATCGGTGACTCACCCCACGATAACGGAATATGTTCCTCGTTCCAAATATCACCACGAGCGAAATCTGCTGCCAAATGCATCGCCTACTTCATTTCGTCCTAGCGCTCGTCTACATTGCTGCTCGTCGCAGTTCTTAGTTCATCGGATAGTTTCTGTTCGTAGCTGTTGCGAACAACCGAATCACACAGACAGCCAATCGGGTTTGTGGCCTGCGTCGATGGCCTTTGAGCTGCAACAAAAATCGCATTAGAAGTAACGCATGGTCTGATTCGACATACGTGGTCCAGTACGATCTACAGTTCTCAACAGAACTACGTCAACGGTAGCTCATTAAAATATGGTCATCCTGACACAGTCTAACCGTCGAGTTAGAGCGTCATGTGACCGTGCGACACAAACTGTGTCGGAAATTCGTGCTAGGCAGGAGTAAGTTATTGTCCGCACGGAAGTGGAGAAGTCTTTCCCCGTTATTTGCTAGCTGAGCATGCAAGGCGCACAGCCCACCTAAACAAGCTTCCGACGCAGTTTTCCAACTTATGCATTACAATCACCTGCTACCATTACAATGTCAGAGCCTTTGTTCTTCCGAACAAGGCCGATGAGGTCATCGTAAAACTCATCTTT
>LUCM01005756.1:85031-97965 GCA_008360955.1 Fasciolopsis buskii
AACGATAATGCACGTACACCCGGGATGCATTTAGCACCTTCGAAGTGTAAAATGTGGCAGAACTGGATTGGCTCAAAGCCCATCCTTGTTCTTGCGGGGGAGCAACTTTATGAAGTGGACAAATTAAGTTACTTGGGTAGTTTCGGATCTCACCTAATGGTCGCACATTGCATGAGGTGTCTTCACGCATACAGAAGGTCCGACTGGTTTTTCGCTAATTTAAGGCATCCGTGGTGTCGGCGTGACATACCGCTTTCGATCAAGGTCGGGTATATGCAGCAGCAAGGAGGTCGGTATTGCTCTACGGCTTCGAAACATGGTCCTTGAGACCAGATGTACGAAGACTTTTAATGTTTGAACATCATTGCCTTCGCAGTATTGGCAGAATATGGTTAGATGAATTTTTCGAATAACTCAGAGGTTAGACGCAGGGTACTGAGTCCCAAAATCTAGTCTAGAACAAATACTGAATCAGAATAAGCTAAAACTGTTGGGACATGTTTTGCGCATGCCTACAGAACGCCTGTCTTGTTGTTCGCTGTTCTTCGAAGCAAGCAATCGTTTGGTATCCAGTCGATGACACGGGTTAAATGTATGAAAGTTTTAACCAGTGGACTGGCTTCAACGTGGCAGCAAACACAGACCTAAGAAGATAAGAATTCGCCTGGTTACGATTTCACATCAGTTACACAACACTACTGGCTTAACAGAAAGTATCAGACTGCGGGACCTGTATCTCCAGACGGATTAGTTGCAAGTTGACCTTTGATGTGGTTTGTGGGAGTGGGATGTCATATTGACCTAGCCGTGCATAGCGTAAACGGACATACCATGACAACAATACTGTTTGTCTAGGGTCCTAAATAAAACTTGCAGTACACTGTTAAAGCCTGAAATTCGAAATGAACAACAAGGATAGCACAGATTTTTCAACCCACTGTGGGGAGGCACACCGCAGGTCGATATCATGGATCAAATAGCGAGTTCAATGCTGGAGAGAGTATATCAAAGCTTGGTTAGACGAACCTACTACATATGCTCAACAATGTTGGAATGTTTAAACCTTTCCTATAACAACAGCCCTTTGCGGATTACGATGAGACAAAATAATGGTTCTTGTTGGCGACGGAGAATATTAAATCGGCTCGCCCATTGACCAATACTATCTAGCTCTTTTAAATCTTATAAGCTGTATTCCCGACGAGGCCACCTATTCTCAACAAAAACAAAACCTCTCTAACTCATCAGTTTCATTATAAGCGATGACCAGAAAACGATCGGAGAACAAGGTCTTAAACGTAACAGGCAAGTTATAGTGAGCCATTATTCAGAATCAAAATTAAGCCATCAAACGATGTAGATCGACAAGTAGGTTTGTCATTCAAAAATAATTGCATGGTGCGAACAAGAAAACAAATGCAAAGCCCAGTAGTCTGACTTTATCCGGAGGATATTGGAAATTGGCCAAGTTTCTCAAGACGAAAATCTGGCTACATCATTAACAAGAAGGAAGTGGCTTGCGTTGAGAACAGTACTGATGAGAGAGATGGGAACAAACGAAGCATTGGCATTTCGTTTGAGAGCATTGGAAGCGAGTTTGTGCTGAGTGGATGACATGTACAGCGGGCACACAAGCAAGCCCACCAGCTGCCTTGGAAAATGTCCTGTATCGGTAGCTGTTAAGTGCACATTCACGTCTATGATGCCAGGTTTCGGACAACGATCATAGGTGCTCAAGTGAAGTGAAGCTTCAGACATTCAAGAAAAATCAAAAGTTCGAATCCCAGATCCGCCAGCCATTCTCGCAGTAGAGAGCAATTTGCGGTCACCTAGGTCGTAGTTCTGTACCATGTGCCAAGTTTGAAGATTATGGTTGTCGGTTCCCATCTCGTGTGATGAGCCCTAGTGGTTGTGGGACATATTCCTCTTACTACGTCCATTTGTGAAGTATGTCATAAAGAAATGAATATATCCTAGCTTTGATCGGATAAACTACCGAGTTTTTGGGGCTGGAACTGCGCTCCAGCATGAGATTAGCTTGTTTCTTCCTAATTCCGAAGAGAATCACACTAGACTGCTTGCAGGTAAGCACAAAAGCAGCATATCTCGAAATGTGAATTTACAGGAGTAGCATTAAACAGTTTACCTGATCGCAGGACTACCTGAAAATACTTGAAGGGGAAATGTTTCGAGATCCGTCTCATCATAGTGCGTATAGGCTGACACTGAAGCTTTATGATACACAAACAGATGTAGAAAAAACTTGAAAATAAAGCAAGGCAATTTTTTTCCGAAAGTTCATCACGAACAGAGTGTAACAAAAAGAAGCAACCATACTGCGACCGTTCGCTTCCTTTATTGGTGCAGATACCGGGTCAGTCACTCAGCCATTGATCCTTTTGCGTCTGCTTCGTGCCCATTGAGACTGACCGGCAAATCATGCACATATATGATTTCTTTTTTATATAATTCATGCGGCAATATAGTGGATGGGCCACAACCAGTGGTCCCATGGCACCGACAAACACAACCCTGAGGACTGCAGTAGAACATAAGGTCTCCACGGGTCAGGTGTGATAATCGACAGGGATGATAACGAAAACCCAGTCACCACTAAAGTGATGGGGCAATCTGTGATTCGTAACCCTGACCTTTTTACAGTGATAGACGGTTAAGCCAACTGACTTCCCGACTGAAGACAACTGGAGGCCCTTTCTTTTAAACTGTGTGTGAGGTACGGTGAATCTATCATATAGGAACCGATCTAAGAAGGATAAGAGATCAACTGTCCAAACAGCACAAACAATATTCAAGTGCTCGGTGCCTGGGCAATATATGGCCCCACATGTGTTATGAAAAGCTTAGACAAGCACTGAAAAACTGTCAGCATGCTCAAACAGACTCAGACTATGTATCGCAAAATACAATAGTATGCTTCTTCGTGAATACTCCGAAACCACCCGCGAACGCAATGACCTACCGGTTGAAGCAGTACACAAGGAAGGTAATAATCAATCAAGTTTCGAGCCTCTATTAGTAAATAATTACCAACCGGGATTCAAAGAAAAACTGGAATATGCTCTAGGTGGCGGACGCGGTAGATGCCATCACAAGCCGAACTTTCAGGCTGTTGAAGAAAAACATCAAAAGTGAAAATAGATCTGTTTTATTCTCCATGAAAGATAGTCGGTAGATAAATAAGAAGCAACACAATTAGCTTTTGTTACAGATGGGAAACAGACTGGGGAACCAGTAGCTGCGCTCACCGCAAGGATCAGAATCATCCACCCAGGCCATTCCATCCTGAACAAGATGATTTAGAGCCGCCTCGGTGCGATCCTCGTTCCAGTTGAGGCTAGGCATGAGATGAGAGACAATCAATGGGGTCATACTGTACCAAATTAAATAAAAAATGAGTCAAATGAGGTCGGTTGTATGAAAATGAGAAAAGGATTTTGAGTGCTTAAATTAACCATTATTTCATTATTTCGCACTCTATTCGTACGGAACAGGTTTTGTAGGTTTTAATATCAGACGTGTCATTTACAGTGACAATCTAGTGAATTCGTACTGCTCTGGAAGTAAGTTCAGTAACTTTTCAAGTGACATTTCCGTTTTCTTTCTTTCACACTCTCCAGTTTGTCGCATTAATTAACTTGAGGATGAGCGGATTTAGTACCTCGATAAAATATTGTTCGAAGAGAACAAAGACTGATTGGTCCCAATGGATTTGAAAATTTGCGTTATCCGAAGCTCCGTTTGATGGATTCTAGGGGATTTTGATCGCTGAGCACGGCGTTTAGATCGCAAACGTGTCTTCATTAGCCGAGGTGACACCGTCAGTGCAAGCGCACTTCAAAGAACAGCACAGTTGGCACGCTAACACAATGGACTTCACACGCCTACCTGCAAGTGGATCAATGCAAGTAGATACCAGCCCTCCCATCCGAAATGGTCATCCGAGAGGTAGCTTTTCTTAAAACTTATAATGCAGCTAAGCCATATGAGCTGTCTTCGTTGTTCTTTAGGGATGGTAGCAGTGTCAACATCGAGGTTAACAAAAACTCCTGGGATCAATCTGGGAGGAAGAACAGATCCTCCAAAACTGCTGTGAATCAATGATTGTGCCGAGTTACAAGAAAGGTGATAGATCCTCATGTGGAAACCACAGAGGAATGGGTTCAGAAAGCATCGTATCCAAACTGCTCGCAGATAGTATCCTCCACTGACTATCCAGTACTCGCGAAAGGCATATATGCGTGAGAATCAAGCCGGTTACCATCCCAGTTCGGGTTGTATTAACCGAATTTTCACTTTGCGACAGATATTAAATCATAAACACATATTCCATACACTCACGACTTGTCTTTCTTGATTTGAAAGCGGCACTCGACTCAGGAGATCGTGCAATTCTGTGGCGCTGATGCTCGCCGAAGGGTGTGCCAGAGGAAGTCATTTCACTTTTCCAACCTCAATATGCGAACAGTCGAAGCCAGGTTTGTGCTTACGACGATCTTTCATCCGAGACCATCATGAGAAGTGGTGTTCATCAGGATTGCCACTTCCACCTTTTCTTTCGAATTGTGTCATCCAGTTCTTTATGGAGATAGCCCTATCCCCCTTCACATGAGAACAGTGGTATCGATATTCGCTCAGACAGGAAAATGTCTGACTTACATTATGCGTATGATGTTGCGCTACTGAATGAAGATTGAAGCAAGTGAGTCGTCTGAACGATAATGCACGTACACTTGGGATGCATTTAGCACCTTCGAAGTGTAAAATGTGGCAGAACTGGATTGGCTCAAAGCCCATCCTTGTTCTTGCGGGGGAGCAACTTTATGAAGTGGACAAATTAAGTTACTTGGGTAGTTTCGGATCTCACCTAATGGTCGCACATTGCATGAGGTGTCTTCACGCATACAGAAGGTCCGACTGGTTTTTCGCTAATTTAAGGCATCCGTGGTGTCGGCGTGACATACCGCTTTCGATCAAGGTCGGGTATATGCAGCAGCAAGGAGGTCGGTATTGCTCTACGGCTTCGAAACATGGTCCTTGAGACCAGATGTACGAAGACTTTTAATGTTTGAACATCATTGCCTTCGCAGTATTGGCAGAATATGGTTAGATGAATTTTTCGAATAACTCAGAGGTTAGACGCAGGGTACTGAGTCCCAAAATCTAGTCTAGAACAAATACTGAATCAGAATAAGCTAAAACTGTTGGGACATGTTTTGCGCATGCCTACAGAACGCCTGTCTTGTTGTTCGCTGTTCTTCGAAGCAAGCAATAGTTTGGTGTCCAGCCGATGACATGGGTTAAATGTATGAAGGTTTTAACCAGTGAACTGGCTCGTATAGGTGCAATCGGACTAGTGGATTGGTGTCCGTTAGATTTTCCTAAGCGATGGTTGGAGACACTAATTGGTATGACTCAGTCTCGCAGCCAGTGGCATTCCTGTATCCGAATCCCTTCTTTTTCTATACAGTTCTTCAACTTACTATTTCGCCCTCGATCTTTCATTATTCCCCGTTCTATTTTTGTTTGAGCAGATGATGCTGTGAGGTAGGAACAACAACCAGAACACGTTGGCGCAAAGTTAACGGTTGTCCATACTGGACTGAATTGAATTACACAGAAATTTGAATGCACGCCAAACTTTGGAAAGAAAATATTACGAACTACTGACACAATTATATATAGAGGTATTTATCCGTTTTCGGAAACTTGTATGTCAAAAAATATATCACATTCGTCCCACATTCGAAATAGCGTTCATTAAAATTACTGCATAAAATTATGCAGAATGTAATATCTACGCTCAACTCACCATTAAAAGAAACCATGGAAGCTCTGTACAACTGTTTCATGCTTGTTATGAATCATCAGCAGAGGATATCCACCGCATCTGAATTAGGACGGGAACTCAGGACGAACGATTTTGAGTCGATCGCCTTAGCCATTATGCTACTGGGTAGGTTCTCAACCCAGCGATACCATGGAAACATTGGCAAGCGAAAAACTTCCAAGCGACGAACATAAGCGGCGCGCAAACTCCAAGTCTTGCAACCACACAACAGAACTGAGCGTACTACGGCACAGTCCACACGACTTCTCAACCGCAATGAAATACTAAGTAGGCGCTTAAAGTTATTCAGTCCAGCCTACGCCATTAGACTCTTGCATATACCCCTGCCCATCTGCACCACTATGCTATCATCATCCTTAGTCAAGCATCTGCCGAAGTAACTAAAACAGTCAACAACAGTTAACTTCTCCCCGTCAAGTTTCAATTTTGGAACTGCTGACGTTCGATTTTATAACAGCACTTTACACTTTGAAAGTGCATAGCACATGCAGAATGAAAGTACTGCTCTTGCCAGTCCGCCTAGTGAATGCTGTGCGTCCCGTAGGTTCGGACAAGTACATAAGGTGATTCGTGTAACCTAGGTCACACGGGTTCTCCCCACTTGTCGGTTCGACGCCTACATCGTAAAACAAACTCCATTACCTGGTCTGATTTACACTGTTCGTTCTCTTGAGTAGAAGGCGTTTGAGAAGTGCAAAAAACCACGATTGTTAGGCAACGGTGTGTGTTGCACATTTCCAGCAACTGATGAACGGTGAAAATCCGGTCGATCCAACAACCTTGGTGAAATTCGGCTTGCTGTTCGAGGACCTAACCTTCAAAAACCAGTGTAAGACGACGCGGTATTGCCGAAGCTAAAATCTTGGTAGCTATCGGTTAGACTGATCCGATGGTGTTACCGCAACCATGGTATTTTCTGTTCTTGAAAATAAGTACAATCAATGACTCGCCCCGTGATGAAGCAATAAGCTGCTCGTTCCAAATATCACAGAGCAAGGAGACAAATGTTTTATTAACGTAACTCCACTCAGTTTGAAGGAACTGGAGGGAGTTCGTCCGGACTGGTACCTTTTTTCTGCTGCGGCAGTCCAATGTTTGACTCCATTTCCGTTGAGCAGAGGCAAAGTGACACCCCCCCCAAGGATGCACAGTTGCTAATTATATAGGCATGCGGTCGGCTAAACTGCTGCTTATAGTATTCAGTCAAAACGTGGAGCTTCTGCTATCTGCCACGATGGGTTCTCCACCTCTAAATAATTCCAAACCTTCCCACTAACCAAAGTTCGTCGCTCACTGGTGTGGCGTATAAGCTTGAGCATTTTTTTGGCTGTTACCCGAAGCAGCTGTTACCTGAATTACTTTTGATACTTTAACTTATCTGTTTTCAAGGTCCTTTTAACGCTTGTCGTTCTTTGACATTGCGGAAGCCGTCTTATCTTATTCAGCGCCTAACATCTCGAGAGCTGGCATTTTTGCTCCATTAGGCTCAGCAACTTCGAACAATCCAGTGTTTTTCATGGGCTCCAGATTTAGGACCAAATGCATCACCTGCTTGATTTGATATCAGTGCTTATGAACAGATGTTTGTCGGAGGTCTTTGCTCCGCTGATAGCTACGGGTGCTAAGTGATGTAAACAGCCGAATCAGACAATCTTCTTAAGGCCAACCGAGCTTGCAGTCTGCGTCGACATCCATTGAGCTGCAGCGCAACGGAATCATAACTAACGCTTGGGTCGATTCAACGTACGCTGATCAGTACGATCTAGTCCTAGACAGAACAGCACCAACAGCAGCTTATTGCGATATGATCAGTCCGATCCAGTGTACTTGTGGAATTAGAGCGTCACTTAGCAGAGCGACGTGAAATGTGTCGGAAATTTGTACTAGATAGGGATAAATGGTCGTCTACACATAAATAAAGTAATCTCCCTCCGTTATCCATACGCCGAGCAGGTAAGGTGTAACGCCCACTAAACAAGATTCTGATGCACTAAATTTTCCAAATTACTCTATAAGACCATCTATCACTACAATTTCAGCTCTTTTGTTCTTACAAACGCGAGTGGCGAGTTCGTTAAAAATATTCGTCCCGTTGCATGTCAGTGCTGAGATGAATAACAGGGTGAGCCCAATAGAGCTATGCTTTCGAACGCCGACTGACCCCTGACGTTTGAAGGCGCTTAAAGACTAGAACCCCAGATCGAGTTGTCTCGTGTTCTGAGGTTTGCAGGAAATGTCATAGCACTTAGTTGAATTGCATTATTCGAATTCTAAATTCGTGCTCCACTGATGCAGCACACATCAATTGCCAGAAAGTTTACTGCTTTTGCTAAACATCTAGTTTGATCGATCTGCATGGCGCACGCGAAATGAACCGACAAACAGTCAGCGACGAGACTGGAAATCATTTACGATATTTGACAGAGCACCTGGCGCACTACCAGTGAAAAAATGAATAGACAAAGGGGCACAAAACAGCCGGTTGAGAACAGAAGACATAGGTTGAACAAAATAGAACTCTGAACAGAAGCATACTTATTGCTACCCACCCCGTTCGACGAAATGGGCAACGCGGTCCTATCTATCCTGCGCGAACAACGATGTAGTATGGAATTATTTGTAGACGTGTAACTCATGGAGAATGGTGAGCGAGTGGTGCTAGGGAGTCTAGCCAATAAGCAAGAGAACGATTACGGTTCTCAGCCAAAACCTTTGGTTTTAACGAAAGCCACTCCACGAGGCAGCGAGGAGTGGCCGAGTGGAAGCCACCTACCTAGATCAGTCATTTTTCACTCAAATTTTCGACTGAGTTGCCAGCTCAAATCAATCACAACCCGGAGGACAACGAGGACATTTCCTCAGATCTCTTCTACTGACTGACCTTCCAGTTATGATTGGATTTCCGGCTTGAGATAAGCCATCTTATATAGCTCGTTGGATCATGGAGGCCCGTATGTGTCACCCTAAGTCAAAGTGCAACCCTCACTGTCACTAGGCAACGAGTCAGAACTACAGCGAATTGATCTCTACCACTGACAACATGATCCGTAAACAGACCCGTGATACACGCAAGAATTTTCTTTGAGCCGCTCGGAGAATGAATGGATGATAAGTCTATATAAGAACCACATGACAAGGGTAGGACAGGAGAGTACCGAGCATGCACACCTGTCGACCTGCAATAACCATGAAACCGATCGTGTGCTTCCGGAGAAATTTTGTCAATCCATCCGTAAGCGAAAAATACTACTCAGAAGAAAAGATCTGTGATACATTTATAGAGTACAACGAAACCTTCAAATCCAGCCGTGCTGTTTGAACGCACTGCCGATTTTACACCGCTGTGCACATTCATTTAAGTGGATGTATTGTTTAAGGTAATCACTTTCCTCGACAGATCCGTTCACACACGCCTCCGAAATTTCAAAACACCAAAAGCACAATGTGTTACCTTCCCAAGTTGGAATCAGCTCCGAATTATCTACTTACCAGACTCAGGCAAAAGCAAAGTGATGTATGTAGAAAACGTCGCACTGGCTGATGGGTAGATCTGAAACACTGACCATAGAAGACTCGCCATAGCAACACTGCTGTTGACCAACGTAAGGTTAGTACTGGGAGAAGTGAATAAGTTGGCAAGTTTTGCAAGAGGGTAGGAGATTTACACACTAGAAATAATTCTTCGACAGAAACCCGGGCTATATCCTGATGTTTCTAGCTCGTCGAATGAACTCGATTATCACGACATGAACTGTGTATATCGTTTATGTCAGCGAAGAAATCGCAGAAGTGACTACGTGGCTTACTTCAAGCATACCTGATGCAGCTTTCCAAAAGTGTTGCCTATACATAGCAACAAACATATCTATTGCTTCTCAGTGGAGTGCAAACCAGAATTCACAAAATACCGATCGAATACGAATATAATGTCAAACATATATGTCCCATCTTGCACGCCTAGCGATTTTTTTGTTTGTTGATGTAATTACTTAAAGGTCAACAGTAAACATAGAAACCTGTGGATTTAACCACTCTGATATTAGTTTTATGGACCTTATTTCTCTGAATAAAATAATCTACTTTCTTACAAGTAAAAATGGACAATCTAACTTCTTGTCTGTGAATGACTCTGAGATCCTCTGCGCTAAAAAGAATCCCCCTTTATCCAACTCCGGTCGTTGCTCCGAAAATCCAGTCATATACATCATGTCACAGACATCCCCTCGGTTCGTGCCCAGAATCATTCAGAGGCCGTATTTATCAGAAAATACCTAAATTCGTTGAAAGGTATGGTTGCCGATATTGAGTCTAGTAAATTCCACAACTCTGAGACTTGGGACTTCTGTGATCATCTGACGTCCTACCTAAACTTCTGCTTCGACGTTCGTTGACTACAGGAATCGATTTACGCCCGACCTGTTAGCTATTCACCTTTCTATCTGGAAATCCCCAGTAGTCAAAAAGAGCGCACCTATTCCGCCGGAAATAGCTTGTAAAGAGAGCCAGTCTTTTAATAAATAGCGGTATCTGTAAAATGGCATCATCAAAGCGAGAAATCATGATGAGTAATACTAGTCACCGCCAAATTTAGAACATAATGAAAACCACTGCGACAGGAGATTGGTAAAACAGACAAGGGAAAACAAACCAATCAGCTATTCTCTTAACCACTGATGATGGGTGTGCCACCATCAGAATAACTTCTGGCGTCTCATCCGAACCTTGATAAGTTTAAAGTCTGGCCCACAAGAATATTTGTCGAATTAAACAAATTCAAAATCGGGAAGACGGCGGAACCAGACAGAAATATCATCCTTACGGAACGTGCCTCGAGTTCTATAATCTGTTTATCTCCGTCGCTATCTTTCGCACGTCTGTCGGTCGTCTCATTTCTCGTTCAACCCAGACCGTCTAATCAAGTAGGAACGACCAAATGGCTTCTGGTGGTCTAACACGATAGTTTTGTTTTTTTATCCTAGTCAAACCGCTCATACAGGTACATGCAGGATAGAGTTCATGGGCCAACTGTCCCCCCATGCCTCTCGGGCAGAATAGATCGCCTTTGATTTTCACTCTGGACGCCACCCTGCTAGCCTCTGAACTTATCATGAGAACTAGGCCGTGTTTTCTTTGTTCCACACCTAAGGTGAATGGTTCGCTGCCCAGCTTGCCTCCGAGTTTGCGTGATTCAGGTCTTAACAAAGTGCCTTATTCACCTGAGTGCAGACGGGCTTGTTCGAAAACCCTGCTTCCCAAACCTGGCCCATCCTCAAAGTTACAAGACCGATGTTATCAAAAACCTTTGCACTACTGAAACCAGCTTGTAGATTCAGCTTACACTTATTATGTACAGCTGAGTCCACCCCGAACCATTTAACGGGTGCAGCCCAGAAATCAAAAGCCGAATCGAAAGGGACAAGCAGGATTTCGATCGAAGTGCCCCAAAAGGAAACTGGTAAATTTCCTCTGATAGCATGCACTTTCACTCTCCGAAAGATATTTGGAACGTTGACATGCGCACGTGTCAAATCATGCATTAGTACCCGAGACAACTGTCGGCTTACTTACCGCGACCGGCGGCCAACACTTGTAAGCTTAGTCTACTTGGTTAATTCTGTGCTATTATCCTTCGACCAAACTGGCAACTCTTCATGTTTCCTGGATTAAGGGCAATGCATATAACTGCACCGATAAAATAAAACCGCTATCGGTGTTGCACAATAAAGACTCATTATCACTACCATAATCATCAATCAGCGTCAAACAGCAAAACAAACCTCATTTACCGCTGACTTTCCCAAATTGCTACCGGCTGCAATGGAAAGAATGAACTTATAAGTGGGTTTAAACAGGCTAACAGTAACTAATGCCCTACCATCAATGATACTGCGCCGTTTAACACGGATTCACGAGAGTAACATCCGCGAACAGCAGGCCGGATTTCGTCTAGTTCGAACTGCATCGATCAGATATTCACTTTTCGCCTAGTACTTCACACACACACACACACACACACCACCTCCGTTCTACGGTCGTAGTCTTTCTCGACTTGAAAGGCAATCGGACAGCACTAATCAGCGCTCTCCACCGGGAGAGTAAACCACTGAAGTTCGTGAACCTCCTGCAAGCATTATACTCGCATACCCATGGTCGCTTGACGGTATACATCATCGTTCAGCGTTAAACAGCAAGGCAAGCCTCACTGACCGCTGCCTTTCCCCAGAGTTACACGTTTATAAGGAAAGACTGAAAATCCAATGGGAACAGGGAGTGGACTTACACAGGCGGGAAAAGATAAGATGCTGCTGCAACCAACACACGGAACACAGTCTAACTGGACAAACGCACGTGTTTTCAATCAGTCTGATTCGATAGAAAATGACAGCACGAGTCTTTCGGATCCCAACCACAAAGGTGTGAGACACCTACTTTACCTAACTTCGATGTACATTTTCTCATCCCGTGTTGCCACGTCATCTGTTGGCCTCCACGTGGCTTCTTCCATTCCTTAGGAGGAACACAAAATAGGGCACGATATGGTAGACCAGTGTTCGTCATACGCAACACGTGACCCAACCAGCGTAGTCTACTAAGTTTCATACGCTGAAACAAGCTATTCTCAGAAGTGGCACCCAATACCAGATTGCTAACCTCAATATTACTCACCCGGTCACTCCATCCAATCCTGGCCATAATAAGTAAACATCGCTTGTCGAAAACCTCCAACCGACGAACATCGCCTACACGCATGCTCCACGTCTCGCAACCGTACAACAGAACTGAACGCTCTGCAGCACAGTACACACGACCTTTCAACTTCAGTGAAATATCAGGCCGACGCCACAAGTGCTTCAATCCAGCGGAAGCTGCACGAGCCTTGGATATACGCATGCTTACTTCCGATCCCGAGCTACCAAGGTAGGTGAAACGGTCCACCATTGTTATTTCTTCTCCATCCAGTATCAAGTTCGGCGCTGCTGTCGTCCAGTCCTGTAACAGTACTTTGCACTTTGAAGGTGCAAAGCACATGCCAAACCGAGCAACCGATCTCGACAGTCTATCTAG